>JAUZNJ010043807.1:0-25516 GCA_034780135.1 Jordanella pulchra | reverse complement strand
AAAAACCAAACACACAAGGCCAGAAGAATGGATGGATTGAAGCCTTATCCACACACACACACACACACACACACACAAACTCTTGCATTCGTGTAGACAGAGAGATAAAAGAAGTTGTGAAATGATGTCTTTTGGCTTGGCTTATTAAAAATTCAGTTAATGAGGCAGCTTTGTCACCCCAGATAGAACAAATGGATATCAGACAGCGGCACAGACTCTCCCCACAAATCCTTGTGAGTGAGAGTAGGGGAGGTGTATGCACGCTTTTGTATATATATGTGTGTGTGTGTGTGTGTGAGGAAATGTGTTTTGTAAACATTTCATTCTGCATAATGAATGCAGTCCTCTATCATACACACGTAAACAGACACACAACAGCAGTAAATTTATAAAAAAAATAACAACACAGGGGAGCCTCCTCTACCTGTCATATTGGCTCCCCTCCCCTCATACGTGTTGCAATGAGTTCATTCATGTGGTTGTGTGCGTTCACGATTGAAGGTTGACAAAATGGTGCTTTTGACAGCTGAATGGGAACTCATGAGAGTTGTAATTTGTATTTCATTTATACAAGGGGTGTGCATCTTTACCCTCCCTAGCCATCTGTGCCACGTGTTGGTCCAACAGGGAATGCTGTTTAGCTGATCTTCATTGGCCCATGGGGAGTGTTAGCTTATTTGGTTGTTTGCCAAACACTAATCCACAACAATTAACCACCAGCCCTTTTGGAAAGGAGCCATATTGACAACGATGGCCTTTTTTTTTTTTTTTTTTGCATTTCTGCCACACAGGCACACAAAGACACTCAATACAAATGTTCGTACAGCGCATTTCCAGACAGACAATCCTGCTACGGCATAAATTACATACACATTGCGAGCAGACACACAAGGGCGCAAACCCAGGAGCAGAAGCAGTGTGTTTGTGTGTTTGAATATGCATTACACAGCTCATGCCTGGCAGGAGTCAAAGTGCTTCTTTAAAAGTTCATAAATCATGGATGGTTCTGGCCTGTGATCACCAGGCCGCCTGCGTTTCAGGCCCGCAGAGTTCCACAGAGCGACAGACAGCCTCTAGTTTTGGTCTTAGACAAACCCCCTGGAATGTGCTGATGGGGAGAGAATTAATATTTAGCCTAAACCTATCTGGCAGCCTGGTTCAACACAAAGTATATCATTTGGCTGCTCCCAGCTGACGCCTCATATCCCCAAATCCCTACAACATGAGCTGGGATGTGTGGTACTCCAGACCCTAACTGATTGATATGAAAATGTTAATTTTTAACACTCTACAAATTCTCTTTGTGGCCATGCCTAAGAGGCAATTGAAAACAATAAGAGAGTCTTTTAAGAAACATTTCGTTTGAAGTGTGTGCAATGAACTTTTCTCCTCTGTCTCTTGTTAACGTGTCATTATAGTCAAAACATTTACTTTTAATTGTTTTGCCTCTAGTTTTGAAAATATAAGATGTCCACGTGTATATTTTAAAATAAATGTGTTATTAAGTGGTTAGACAGAATTAGAAATATACAACTACACTAGAATTGTGTATTAGTTTCCTTTTTAAAATATTTTTTTATAGATTTTAAGGGATTCTGATTTATCTTTTATTATAATATAAAAACATATAGCAACAGCTTTAGTAGCAGCAGTATTCTGATTTTTTTTTCTAGGTTTCCTGCTGTGAAAGATCATTAACAATTTGTTATAGAAGCAGATGAGACTTCACATTGTATATGAGGAGTAGCAAAAGCATCTTTGTACTTGTATTTAGAAACAGATAATTACGGAGCCGTCATTACCTACCCTTCAGAATCATATATTAGTTGTAATTGTACTACTAGTTCAGGAAATTCACTTGGCAAATCTAAAACATCAGTATGCAGGTGTATTACCTACAGATCATTATTCTCATTTCTAAAAGCCTGCAAAATCTTGCATGTTTTTCATCGGAGAAAAGTTAAAAGTTAAGATAAAGCATTAATTGTTCTGAACTCAATTTTATCTTTCTGTTATCTGAAAATCTCGCTTTTTCATAACCGAGTCAACAGCAGAAATGTGTTGATAGGTCACAGAAATACAGTCTATTTTATCTTTACTTCTTAAAAAAAATGTCTTCTCCTCTGACCTAATAGTTTCCAGGTGTAGTGTCAACACTTAGAAATTTATGAGTTTTCAACCAACTGGTCAAGGGACTAGATAGATGGTGCTAAAAATTGTTAGGTTGTGGTCACTAACCTGCTTGTGACCACAACCTAACAAAAATGCAAAATAAAAAAATGTCCATAGAGCAAATATTGCTTTACCGATTTGTATGCAGTGCATTATAAAATGTATGAGCAGGTACCATAAGTTTTAGAGACAATATTTTGATTAACCTGCTTTTTTGAATAATTAATAAGTTGAAAAAGTTCCAATTTTAACAAAATGACCAAAACTCTTACAATATTGTCTTTACCAGTGATAAATACATGTTGTCTTCTGTAGCACACGTGTGTGGTTTCCACAGAAAAGCTCAGCAGTACGGTTCCTCTGTAAAAGAGGGAGGGGATAAAAGAAAAGAGGCAAAGAAAGAGAGGAAAAGCAAAGGAGGCCTCCTTTCACAGAGAAACAAAGATAGCTGTAATTAATGGCCCTGAGCTCTGGACTGGGGAGCTTTCTTCTGACAACTCTGACTTAATTAAAACTTAAGACTTCTGAAAGGGCCCTCTGACTGCGAGGGGACGTCCCACCGTCTCGTGAGAAAAAACCTCACTAGATTTCCTACAAAAGGAAAGAAAGAGGGAGAGACATACAGAGAAAAGATGTTCTAGCGGCTGTAGCTATGTTGCTAATCCCTGTTTGTCAAAGGAAAAAAAAAAGGAAGAGGGGGTGTTGAACTCACACACCTGCGCCTCACTCCTCCTACCACAAACATTAACATATATAAACACACATACACACCCCTCCATCACATGCATCTTTTTTAGACTCTTGCTCTGTATGAAATGATGCAAGAATATGAAAACATTACCTGTCTAAGTTTTAATTACTTCATGGGAGAAACATCTTCCTATAGGAGGACATGAGAGCTGGTTACCACATACACACATCCACACAATCACACACACACACCAATGTACGTATTAATTAATGCATGAAGCCCTGCACCTGTTTCTCACAAAAGCAGTGTGAATAAATCTTAACAAAGTAGAAGCCAACCTTCATGAGCCACCTCTGTGTATCTGTCTCCATGCCTTTCTCTCCTCTGCTCCCTGTGCCCCCTCCTTCCCTCCCTCTGGGGAGGATCAGATAATAAAAGCTTGGCCTGCTCTTTTGTTTTTGTGCATTGTTCATTAGCCCGGCAGCAACAACAGAAGCACACTTGATATGCTTGGCTTGACTGGGTGTATGGGAGTAGGGCAAGGTGGGGATGGGGGTGGGGCGGGTGTGGGGGTAGTGTGCGTGCATGTGGGTTCATGCACCTACACGACACAAAGGGCGGGACGAGAGGTAGGGGGTATCTTTGCATGGCTGCAATGCCATTAAAGAGGCAACTGGAAAATTAAGGGCCTGCAACTGGCAGCACACGTTGAATGAGAAACGCACACAGCTGCCATAAATGAGGAGAGCTTGACAAAATGCGTGTTAAAGACAAAACATAAACCTAGACTTTTCCTAACTTTAAATGTCTTCAACCTTAGGAAAAATATCTCCGTAATTTCAAAGGTGTGTTCAGGGGTTACTTTGGTAAAAGGTATTAAGCAGGGTGTGAGATTTTGTACAACTGTTGATGCATTTCGTTCTTTATTCCGCAGCACTTGCAGAAGCAGGACAGCGCTTACAGTCAAGAGTCGTGTGTCTACCTCTGCACTCTGTGTGACTACTCCACCAAGGCCCGCCTCAACCTGGTGCAGCATGCCCGCTCTGCTCGCCACCAGCAGAACGAAGGCCTGAGGAAACTCCAGCTACACCAGCAAGGCCTGGGCAGCGATGACGATGGACTGAGTCTACATGAAATGTTCCAAGTGAAGGAGTGCCCCATCAGCCCAGGTCTGTTCTTCATCAGTCTGTATTATTATGCTTCAGTTGTTTTGACTTCAATTTATTAGTCTTAATGTTATTTTATCAACTACCTGCATTTCGTTTTTTGCCACCTGTTAGCTCCTAGGCACATTTTCTGTATAGTTTTTATATTGACCAAATATCGATGTTAGTTTTTCAGTTTTATCAGTCTTACTTATTTATTTGCTTATATTTTTTTATGTATTTTTCTTCAGACTATGCATAAATTGGAGTTTTTTGGTCCAATTTCTAATCTCTAGTTTGTCTAAAGCCTTTATCTGCAAATACAGATTATGGCTGGTTTCTGTTGCTCTTTGCGAACAATAATTTAATATGAAAGCCTTCATAATTCTTTTTTTTCATATTTTATGCCTAAATGATTATTGCCATCAAAACGTGTGTTGGAGACTACATTCTCTGTAAAATGGTGTTTTACTAACATATTTCTGTATTATATTTTAAGTGAAACAAGTCATTAAGTTTCCAACTGGCTTTTTTATTTATACTATCAGCAAGCAGTGCTTGCATGACTACCACTGTTAAAACCACTGTTTTAACGTATTTGTTCTATAGTTTGTAATTCTTTACTCTGGAGCTTCCAAAGTGCTGCCAACATTCCAATGGCAACATGTTGCGTGACAGAGAGAGGTTTTAAAACTCAAAAGGATAAAACAGAGGAAATTGCCCTTTCTACCTTCAGTCTTTCTGTTATCGGCTCTAAATCTTACTCTCTCTTATTCTTTCTAAAAATAAGTGAACTACAGCCAAGTCTCAACAAGTGTTAAAACGTAACAACTTCTGTTTAATAGTTTCCTACAGTCTTTCAAAAAGGCATAGCTAAAACCAAACATTTGAAAACTATGACACCTCTTGACTTAATGAGAATTTTGATTCTTCAGAGTTAATAAGAATTGAAGCCAATTGATAATTAGGGAAAGATAGCTTTTTTTGGTTGCCAGATGCTCACTGATAAGGGACGATCAAGCTTTAGACACCACATTCTGGAATAAATTTTCTGTGCATCTTCATTTTATTTGATTCATTTTGACTTTGTCCTTCCTTCATTCACTCTTCTCTTGGCCCTTTACGTCCAGATCACGTCTCTCGATACAGACCCGTCCGTTCCCCCTAATCTCCCCAAAATGAGCATGCTGTTCCCATTAGGCTGCCGCACTTATATTTGAAACACACAGGCACACACCGTCCCGTGCACAGGGACATCCCAGGCCAGCAAGCAGTCAGCTTATGAAATTTCACCTTGGGAGGATCTCACAGTGGAACGCCTGTACACACACACACACACACACACACACACACACAGATGCATTGCTGACACACACTCTCATGTATGCTATGGCTACACAGTCTCTCCCTGGAGTGAGCTTTCATTTCCTTTCTCATGACCAAAGCAATTTGGCTTTCATTTAAGAGTCTCCATCCTGCCAGCAGCTAATAAGTGTAACAGAACTGTAAAACATTCAGAGAGACAAAAAAAGGAAAAAAGATTAATCGTTTTTTCTTTGAGTGGGGGTTGGATGGTTGGTGAGGGGTTGTAGGGTGTAAGAGGAGGGGGCTGTGCTTTAATTTAAACCAGAAGACTGAGAGTCAGGGTCCATTATTTAGTCATCCCTATGTTAATGCTGCTGGGAGAAAATGAGCGCTTAACTTGCTTTTGCTTTACTTGACCTAAAGGAGCGGGTAGACTGGGGCACAGTGTTGGGGGGGGGGGGGTAACACGTTTTTAATATAACTTCTGCACAGCATTATGCCATCCATCCATTTGTGTTTGTGTGTGTGTTTGCCCATGTTTGTATTTAAAACTGTGCACCCCAAAGTATCCTGTTTATACTCTGCCTTTATTCCCTAAAACAGATGGAGACTAAGAGCTTACTAATATATATGAATCACAACACGCACTCACACGAACAGGAGAAGTGAAGAGCTTTCAGTCCTGAAATAGGAATGATGCTGGCGAACGTTTGGTTTTAATTACACACGGATCAAAGCATCGTTGAGAATCAGTGCGCAGCAGCAAAACATGCTTAGATAAATCATTACCTTACATTTTAACTTGACCCCATCCATCCCTCCCTCCTTCTCCCTCTCTCCTTTTTTGTCCTGCTTGTTCAGTATCCCTCTGACTCCGGCTTGTGTCTGTTTTTTCAACTCAAATAGTCTTTAAGCCTATTTTTTTCCTCTGTTCTCCTGTTTTTTTTACATCTAGTTAGGCAACACAAACAGGTTTTAAAGCTGTCAAATCACAATATGCTTGTTACACCTATTTCAAATATACCACATTTAAAACATGTCCCACTGTTACATGGGCTTTACCTTTTAAAGCTAAATGGAGAATTTCCATTAAGAAGTTGAAAAGCTCAACAGATGTTTGCAATTTTTAAGATACTAGATCTGATTTATTTGGATACCTACTTTAGCGACTGGTTAATGTAAGAGGATTTTTGTCCCACTAATTACAGTGGTTTGTTTATTGAACAAACGCTTAACAAAAAATATGTAACAATAATACAAAAGATCTGACTAAAGAAAAAAATGTGATTTTTTATCACAATTTTAGGGTACAATTAAAAATTTGATGCGTTGTTTTACGCAATGAAACATTTCAAAAATCATAAGCAATGTTTATTTATCTTTTCATAGTCAAGTCTTCTGCATATATTTTGGTTTTAATACTTGTTACCATATTCTTGCCAAATAGCATTTAAGCAGTCTTTATTTTTTAATGACGGAAAGTTTTACGTTCTTCCATCCATCTTCTGTCGCGTATCCATTGGAGTCACAGTGGAGCTGGTCCCTATTTCCAGCAGCCTGTGAGAAAAAGATTAAGGGTTTTACAAATTTAAAAAAAAAATGCTGATATATTCTCTCTACATTGTAAACTGATCTCTACTCTAGTATTTCAAATTTGGACCTCAGATCAAGCAATCAAGCTTTGAAAAAAATGGAAACTTTAGCATCACAGACCTAGCAATAATGTTTAGCTAGTTGCTGTATCCTAACTTTGCTTACAGACCCTTCCTTTCTTATCCGTTATTCTGGCAGCTTTTCTTTTTTTTTACTTGCTACACCCAAAATACTGCCAGTGTAAATGATCCTGCAACATATTAGAAACCAATCAAAGGGCAGTAAGTTTGCATCTTTACTCTGACAAGACTGTGCAACTAAAGAACTACCTTCTTTTAGTATATGAATAGGAGCCTCAAACTTGGATACAACAGTGTGTTTCGAGATTAAAGCATTTACATTTACACCCAAAGCCCATAGTAATAATTTATTTCACCAGAGGAAGTCACATCTTCACAGCATTCCCACTTCGCTTAACCAGACGGGGCTTGATCAATATCCTGAGAACTTGTGGCATGAGATCTCATTATTCCCAGACTGGGAGTTCATTGTAACAAACAAGTATTATCTGCTTGTCTAATAAATTTAGGCTGGAAGATTTTCTTTCTACAAAAGTAATATATAATGCTTGAATTATATGTTTTACTGCTGTATGTATTTATAATTATAGATGATGTAACTGTTTTAAGGGTAGCAAAACTTTCTAGTAAGCAACATTTTACTCAGTCTTTGGTTTGAGGTTGATGTGTGTATATGTGAACGTGGCTGTTAGTTTTTCTGGGGCTGCAACTCCTGACTCGAGCACTTTCTGTTCATTAGAGGCCGGTATGAAAAAGATTAATTTAAGTGCTGACCGGTATCTTTCTCTTAAAGCCTTGGACTTGGAACCCAGCCAGATAATTATAGGCTCATTTGGGAATAAGAGTTCTAATGCTCTGGACTTTATGTACATGTGAATGGCTTTCATTAAACAATTTGGATGTAGATTTTATGGCCCAATTAAGGATACAGCATTGCAGACACATTGTAAGGGTAAAAGTGTTTTCAACAAAGACAGGAGCAAAACTAGTAGTGGGTTATTTGATTATGTTTGCGAATACTGCTGTGGTTGTTTTTTTTTTTTTTTTTTTGACAGTTCTAGTTGTATTTACCCGTTTCAGTCTAATTTGTAGACGCACATCTCAAGGTAAACAAAGTTATATGAGTGAACCATGCAGAGGGTGAAGAGTTACTGCACATACACAGAAAACCTTTCCTGATGATCGTTTGTCTGAGTCCCTCTCAGACAAAAAGCTCACTGTGTGCATATTTCAGAGTTAAATGGTCTCTCTTTGTGTACAATTATAAGTGATAAAGTAAATTGAGTTTATAAAAAATGCCAGTTTGCATCAGAAGAGCAAGCATAAATGAATTCCCTCTCAACATGGAGGACGCGGATGCCATTTTTGTTTGAGGGCTGTCCAAAAGTGATTAGAAGAATTAGATTTTTTTCTCTCTCTCTCTCTCTCTGTTCTCCAGTGAACCCTGAATGGAGCTGTTTAGTGTAGTTCAAGGAAAAAAAAACAGAAACTATGATAAATGGGAAGTCATGGGTCTTCCATCATCAGTTTCATAATTTAAACAATTTGTTTAGCTACATGTTTGGGGACATTAAGAGTCTCTGAAGTTTAGTTGTAACAGTGATTTTTCTGTTGTCGGCTCCGTTTCAAGCATTTCACTATTTGTTTAGCCACAAAGCATATTGCTATGAGGTGCACTTGTGTGTGTTTGTGTGCGAGAGTAAATGTGTATCCTCGACCATTAGTCCTGCTCTCCATCATGCATACAGCTCCACATAAGTCTGGCCGAGTAGAAATGTGGGGCCTTTTCTGCATACTTTCTGTCATTTTTCCCCCTTCTGTGTTCCCTCTCTCCCTCTCACCCCAAAAAAAGAAAGCGAGATGTGATCTTATGGAGGTAATTATTTCAGAGAGCCTGTACTGTCATCCATACTCCACCAGCCCACCATCCACACATCTCCATCCCGCTGTAGCACCCCACCCACCACCACCCGACATGCATTAAAGAGGAAGGGAGAGTACCCTCTTTGTCTGAATACCCCCTTTAAACAAAAGACCTCCTTTGACTTAGAGAGACCAACAACACTTTTATCATGTGCTGAACGTAGTGTGTATGTGAGGGTGTGCATGTGTTGGAGTGTTCTGGGTCCCTTTGTTTTCTCTGAGTGATAAGGCTCTGGGACATTTTTTTCTGGTCCTTGTCAAATTAGTGTAGTTGTGCTAACCATTTACATAGCAGCTGTAGGCTAAAAAACAGAGACTAATGCACTCCTCTTATCCACTCGCTTGTGTGAGGATATAAGCGCGTTTGTGTTCATCCAGAAGGAAGTGATGGAACATGGGGACAGCAAAAGTGTGCACCAACATATCCATTTAGGCTGAACTCAAGCTGTATCATAGTTGGGTCAAAATCACTACAAACGAACAAACAGCAACAAAAAAAAAAAAAAAAACAATTCATCAGATTTTCATTGTTGGAATGAGCCTGGCTCTTTCCACAAAGAGCATTTTAAGAGCCATGACTCCAAAAACCTTTTAAGTATTAGGTTTTTCCTCCTCCCTTACTTTCACTGCTTAACTTTATCCTTTTTCTCCCTCTGGGTGGTGGAGGTGGTTTTTTTTGTCATTCCAGTGGTTTTCTTCTTCTTTTTTTCTTCTTTTTTTTTTAGTTTTGGGCAAGGTCTCTCCTCAGACATAAGTCTATTTCCAGGGTTTGTCTCAGTAATTTGTGGCCATTACATAAACATTTACAAATGCCCATAAGAGTGAGAGAAATCATAGAACACACTCCCAGACCTAACTAATCACCAGCAGTTTCACAGGGGTGGCCATTTTGTCATATAAATTTGCCTGGAGAGGATTATACCAGCTAAGATTTTGTAAATATATGTGTTTATCATTTTCACAAAAATATATCAAAAGGAAAGTTCAGAGGTTTTCGAGTTATTTCCTGTTAAAAGCTTATCAGTAGAGTTGCCACTACTGGTAACCAAAAATATATATGCTAAATATAGGTAGTTTGGAGATAGACGGAATTTACTGACATATATTCTGTTATTGAAAATAGAACATGAATTTAAAACAAGCTGCCTTTAGTGCATTAGTTTATAACTCTAAAAAATCTAAAAAAAACTACTCACCGATTTCAAGCCAAGTTCTAAAATGTATTGCTTTATCTGCAATACATTAAGATTCTATGTATTAAATTTTGCAGTAGATTGTCTTGGAGGTTTTAGTTAGCAGAAATCTAAAGGCTGAAGCCATGGGCTTGTCTGAGAGAAGCTGAGGATAAGATAGACTCGTTATTGTCTAAATCCTGTTCAAAATATTAATAAAAAATCAAGGTAAATTCTGCTTATGCAATTTTATGAAAGTTTGCATTGAAAAGTTTCCACATAAAAGGCAAATATGATTTTAGTACATTTCCTTTAATCAAACCCCTATCCTATTTTGTATTTGACACCGTTTTACTTTATATCTGACAATAAAACTGTCAGGGGTCACTTAAAAGACCTGTTTTGGTGTATATAACCTGCAGATAAATGTGGGGGTGCACCATTATTTGGATAAATTGATTGATAAGTTTGCCCCTCTGGTCTATCTATTTTACGTTAGGAAATAAAAAAGGATCTTAAGTTCACAGATTTATGTCAGAGTCTTTCCTCTAACCATCAAAATCTTTCATTGTTATTTTGCCTGCCCAAAATGAGTATAAAAAGAGTAGTCCCCAATGAGACAGAGGAATTTCACTCCAGAGGTTCCTCTTTTCAATCATAGCACAATTAGCTGGAGACAATGTGCTGCATTTTAAATCAGTTGTCAAATCAAAATGAGATACATTCATATATGTATATTATTATATTTTCGTCAAGTAGCAATTTACCCCATATTTCCCAAAACCATATTCTCTTGCCGTGGGAGTAAAAGATGTGGTCACTTTTTGAATAATTCCCTGCAAGCAAATTATAATTACTTTGTGGTCTGTGTCTGCACATAGAAGAAAAAGGGCAGCGGCCTGACTTGTGCTTCAAGGGGGAAAAAAAAGCTTCATTCACCATAAACTATTTTTGAAATGGTGTGTTGGGGCGGTACGGGCTCAGGCCGATTGTTTTTCTTTTGGAGCTGAGCAGCTCTTTGGTGAAGGGGTATTACCCGAGCTAAATTGTTCCCTCATGTTTTCCGCCAAGGTTCTGTGCCCACCGCACTGACAGTTATAATTTGCAGAAATTGCACTGATTATCTGAATTTGCATACCTGACCAATGCCACATTAGCCTTATTTACAATACAAAGCCATGGAACTCTGAGGACGCATACTAAATATGACTTAACCCTTTGAAGAGGGGACTGGCGTCACGGGGCCATGATGTCTTTTATACTGGTGATATCACAAAGAGCTCAAGGCCCTGCTCCATATGGAACTAAAGACGTCTGGAGGCTCCTGGAGCAGGAAGTGGTCTATGTAAAGAACCATATTGAAATCACAGGGTCATTGCACCTTTATCCTTATCCTTGAGTTATTTTTGACCTTTCTCTCTCCATATTTTTCACCTTTTAGCTGTTGTTTCCATCTTCTGTTTTATTTTCTTCTTGTCACTGCACACCCCCCACCCCCCTTTTTCTCTCCATCACCTCCATTCTCTTCCCTTCCCAATCCCTTCATACACCCCCTGTCCATTGACTCTTAACCACAGATGGACAAAACAATGGACCATGTCACACAGCATTAAGACAAACAATCCAGTGATGGGAGGAGGGTTGTGTGGAGCCAGAGCCACGGTAACCAGGCAATGCACTCATAGAGTCCAAGCAGCCACTAATCTCAGACGGCAATGATACAATTCACAGATGACATTGAAAGCACCCTATATGCGGCAAAGGGGAAAAAAAACAGCTAAAAAAAGCAGTTTAATCAGACCAAGCTTGAAGAGGTACAAATAACCCCCTTTTCAACTATTTTTCCTCATTCTTCTTTCTGAATCCTTTACCACATCCATCAATAGCAGTATGGAATTGATAGCAGCTATTGATTTCCTATAGGCTAAGGCTAATCGTCGCTAACCGAAGGAAGCTTTGCAGTAACAGCAGCTGTCAGAGGCTTGTAGTGTGTGTGTGTGGGTGTGTGTGTGTGTGGTTGGGGGGAGTGCATATGACCCTCCAGGGTTTCAGTAGCAATAGCTGTGCCTCTCTATTGTTTACTTACAGCAGGCTAATGGCCTAACAGCAAGGAAATGTATAAGAAGGAAAAAAATGTTTTTTTTTCTAGAATAGGGAAAACGTATGTTTCATCTGTCCAAAAAGGAAAAAAACAGGAAAAAAAAGAGATATGTCAAGTTTCACCTCCCTACCTTTCCTAGTAAGACCCATCTCCCTCTCGCTTCTTTTCTTCATCTCCCTAATAGGAAATTTGAGCACACTGTGCGAGATTAAAGCAGAGAATCAATGCCTTGTGAGCAATCATTTCCAGACAAATCTCTTTCATCTTTTCTCGCCCCCCCCGACGTTCTCTCGTTCCCTTTTTTTTCTTCTACCTCCTAATGCTAACAGGGGGTCCTGTGTCATGACATCCCTTTTGCTTTTATCATGTCCTAATAACGCTCTGAAAATAGAGAGGGAGAAAGAGGAACGTGACAGAGGGTTAAAAGAGGATGCTGGGGAAAAAAAAGAACAAGAAATGGATAGACTGATAAAAATCTATTGAGTGAGCATGGAGCTTGATTTGTGCTTTGATGTGGATGTCTTTGTGCAAATTAGACAAATATGCCTGCTGCTTTAGTCATCTTCAAGCTCTTCTTGAGGCACTGTTTTCCTCTGCTTTTCTTCAGGATAGAACGAATGGAGGAAAAATGACAGACACGTTCATTGTGTGGCATAAAAGATAAAGATTTAGTCAGATTTGGGTAACTGAATAGACATAGGATATGCTAATGAGTTGTGGCTACATGAAGGTACAATATTGAGGAAGTAGAGTGTCTGGCAAAAGTAGTGACACCCTTTCAATGTTTGAAAAATTTGCAATGTTGTGAGTTTGGAGTTTCCCACAAGCCATGCAGTGAATGCAGCATGCATATGGAAGAAGATGCTATTGTCGGGAGAGTCCACTTGTAGTTTTTTTGCTGTTTATTTTATGAAAAGCACTTTTTTTTTTTTGTGTTCCGAAAGTAATCAGCCTAAACACACCATCCTCATGGTGAAACTTGAAACATCCTGTTGTAGGGGCACTTCTCTCCAGCAGAGACATACAAGCTAAACATAGGATAAGCCTCAGAGGAAATTTTGTGAGACTGCAAAAGAACTGAGGTTGGGGCAAGTAGTGCCCAAAATCCAGTTACCATGCTACAACTTTTAAATGCATCTTTTCTCCTGCACATCTTAATCTAATCGGTGGCTCATTATCGGGCCTCTAGTATAATACAGCTGTTAGATTCAGGTGTGTCGTTGAGGAGATGTGTCTAAAAGTTGCTGGATGGTAGCTCTTAAGGACCTCAGACACCCATTAGCTACATAGGATGATTCTTCACAGACAATTGGCTGAGTAATTTTTCCAGAGTTGAAAGAATTCTCCTCAATAAGTTTTCTTTTCTTTATTTTGCTTAAATCTGAGTTGTCAGAATGCTATTTTGTGTGATAGCAAACATTAGTAATATATAGGGGAGCTTAAGTAAAAAGTTCAATTTTCTCCCCCATATAGGTTTTGACTGTTCTGGTTATGTGTGCTATGCTGATGAAGTTTTGATAAGGACTAATAAGTTGCACCCATAGCACAGAGATAAAGAGATGCATGTGACCCATGCATTGAGGCCTCATTCCTTGACATGGCAGTCACAGGTTTGAGTCCCAGGCAACTTTGCCATAAGTTTTCTTACTCTCTCAACCCCATTTCCTGTCTGTCTAATATCAAATAAAAGCTGCTAGTGCCAAAAAAGAGCTGGATTCTAGAGGAGTCTTAAGTAACTGCAGTTTAATGATCTAACTCTAAACTGAAGAAATTTTACTCTTAAAAACTGCTTTGTCAAACAAGTATTTTTTACTCTTTTTGGAAAGGAGACAAATTGTCAATGTAAAGTATGATCTGATTTGTGTGGTTTAGATCAAAGCTAATTCACGTGTAAAAATGGCCTAGTTAAAGCTCACTAAATCCAATTGATAATCTGTGGCTAGACCCAAAAATTAGCTTTCACAGGCTCTTTATCCAGACAGACTGAGCTAAGGCACTTTTACAAAAAGGCATGTGTAAATACTGCAGTATCAAGATGTTCAAAGCTGGCTGCAGCATACTCCCAAAGACTGTAATTACAGCAAAGGTAGTTTCTACAAAGCGTTGATTTCATTCAGTTAAGCTGAGTGTAAGCCATGTCGTTACTTTCAAATTGCAATTCATTACAACAACAAAATGTTTTTTTCTTCTGCTTCATTGCTATACGCTACTTGATGTTTATCTGTAATGTAAAATTGTACTGAAATACATCAAGGTTTGTGATAATAATATGTGAAAGTGCCGCAAACTTTAAAGAAGAACAAATGCTTTCACAAAGCTCTGCAACCTTTAGGTGATCTGCTTGGTTAGACCTGCAAGGTGCTTTAAACATAGGGTCCATGCACAGCAAACACACACGTCTTGGCCCGGCCTTTGTTTCAGAAGCAGGTTAATGGGGAGTGAGGAAGAGGAGCATTGCAATTTTCTGCTCTTTAGGCACCAGAGAATTCTCTTCAGTGTAAGAGAGACCAGACTCTCAGTGTAATAGGCATTTTACACCCTCATCACCCTTTGCACACGCACACAAATATAAACCTGTGGAGTGAAATAGGCATTCTGTGGTGTGCATTGCTGGTCCCCAGAGTGCCAGTAAGTGTTAGACATGCAATGAGTTGGCAATGAGACAATCAGCATACTGAAATTGAAACCTTGTCTGAAGTCACACAGGAGAGGAGAGAAGAAGAGTGGAGAGGAGACGTAGTCTTGAGGAGCAGAGATTGGAACAGATGGTATGAGAGAGGAGAGCTAGAGAAAAAGTAGAGAGGAGAGACAGAGGGGGAGGAAATAAGAACTGATGTTTGTTTAATTGCCTCATAAGTGATGACAAAGATAATTATGTCGAAAGAAGAGATGCTCCTCTTAGGCATGGCCAATGAGCAGTTGGATCTGTTTTAGTCATTTGTGCGTACGTGTGTGTGGTGCTGTCTCTCTATAGCCCCATCAGCTGTTGTCCCCTCTGGCTCCATCAAGTATAGGATGCCATTAAAGCATGCGTACGGTTTGTGTCACATCAAATCAGTCAGCTTAATTAACAAAAGATAAATATTTCAAATAAAATGCACACACAAGGCACAGTCATCATTTGGAATCATGTTAATTACTCTACAGCATCCTAATTATGAATATCTCTGCTTCATGTACCCGGGAAAATTAAGATGAGCACGCTCAACCTGATTTCCTGCGATGTGTGCGCTAACGTGTCTCTTTCATGTGTGTAAGCGATGCTCCCTTGACTTCATATCTAATTGTCTTTTTTTTTATCCCAATATTCTGCCATGTGCCGACTGTACGTAATGAGTCAGGGCGTGTCAAAGTGCAGGCCTGAGCTGTCCGACTCAGTTAAGCTCTTCCTGTCTACTGTAGAAGCCTCCGGCTTGCGCGCTTGCACACTCAGAGACACAGTATCAATGTGGGAGTTCCTGTATCTGACATGAGATTAAGAGGGCCAAGTGGAGGAACGTCGAAGAGCTGCCCTGTTGCATTTGCAAGAGGGGAAAAGGACCATCCTGTCACACGTGCGTGCACACCCAACAACACACATGCAGAGCATACTGTGCTGTAAGTGAGCAGTAGCCTGCCTTGCATTATTCACAGTGGCCGAGTGATCGAAGCCCGGTTCAATAGCACTAAAGCGGCGCACACTGGAGAGATTTGTCTTACAAAACCTTGACACACACACACACACACAGAGACACACATATGCTCTCACACACATTGATTTTAGGTGGTGGGAATCTCTCAGGCTTTGGACGAAAGACAGGGACGTAAGAGGGGTTTCCCCTGTCAGAGAAACCCCCTAGCAAACTCCATGTGCTGCTACTCTCAGTCTGAAATATACACACCAAGACACGGGGAACAGGGAAAAGCTGTGAGGAGAAGCTTAATTTGCCAAAGATAAGATTTTAATGATGTCCGCAGCAAACATTAATATTAAAATTATTTAAAGAAGTAAATAGAAGAGGAAGGGTCTGTGGCTTAGATCTGATGTGGTTTCATTCACTAGCTGATAAAAATAAAAAGCAAGGAAAAAAGCCTAACTGATCATATTTCTTTTTTGCTGACTCTCCTCTTTTACATTTTACCATCAGGGGGCTTTTTGCAAGCAAGGCAAAAAAGAAAAATCATGCAATGCACTATATGTCACATCTTTCCTCTGCAGTGTGTTTTAGTTCTTTTTTTTTCTAGAAAACTGTTTAAACTTAAACCGAATAGCAAATATCCTCAAATATCCATCACTTCATTCGGTTTCCCACTTTTTCTTAGACTCTTAAGTCCCAACATCTCTAGCCGGATTTTTTTTTTTCTCTTGGCCAAATTAACATGTATTGACAAGTGAGCACTTGCATTCCTGTAAACACAGAGGAGCAGACACACACGGATACACACCTCGGTCCCCTGAAGACATGTGATGGAGCAGACCCAATCCCCTGTAATCATCTAGAGCTCCCACTTGCACCCACATCTTGCTCTGTTTCAATCCCGAGTAATGGTTTGGAGCAGGGGGCCGAAACGGTGGGCTTCTTTCCCTTAGCCCCAGTGTCTTAAGCTGCCATTGATTAAATGTTAACTGATATACTCGGCCCTGGCAATCTTGTTAGAGCCAGAGTAGGCAGGCAGCTCGACAGACAGTTTAGGACCTGCACCCTCCTGATCAATAGCACAGATAAAGATTTCATCCATCAATGGGCTCCCAAAACAAAAGGTACCTGATACCTGATTAGGCCCACAGGGACACATATACACATAGATTTGAGCATGAAGACATGTTACGACATGGTTATATGAACCGAAACAGATGAAAATACAATGAAATCGTATAGACTTTATGGATTTAAAGCAAAGCCACACACTTATTCCTTACACTCACTTATTTTGTCCAAAATAATACCCCCAAACAGCCCCCATCTGAAGGCAATCAGTTCCATACTAAGTGGGGTAATTACAATAGACACACATATGCACACACAAACATAACGGCAGTCAAGCCTGCAGATACGACAGCTCTGACTTTTCCCAGATGAAGGTTAATTATCATCTGTTAGTCGACTTAGGTGTGTTCATTTTGTTGGCCCATGCAGGTGCGAGTTCATGTGTCTCTTCTAAAAACTGCATGTGCACTTAGCACGGGTGTGCATGCCAGAGGTAGCGCAAAGTGGTTGAATCAATGTCTGGGCGACCACCACTGTTAAAGTGTATCAATAATGTTTCCCTATCTTCTTTCCAAGCTATTGTCACAGGGCAGCTTGAAAGTCCAAGCAGAGCTGCAATTAAGACTTAATTATAAATCAATATGTGGGGTCATTTAAATATTGATTTTTCCCTTTTCCTCAAATTGTTAACATATTCCACACCCTGTCTATGCCTTTTTTTTTTTGGTTACATCTTCAAGAGGAAATCAATACTTTCCCTTACAGTCAATCAAGAGGAGCTTTTGCATTGCTGGAACTAAAAAAAAAAATAAAAACACAACAGGACATCTTGATATATTCGACAAATGTCACAGCCTTTTCAATTCTAATGGCTTTTTTAATGAAAAACAATGACAGTTTGAAGCTCTGTAACAGTTGTCTCATTTTAGGAGTTTTTGGGTTGTATTTGTTGTCACAGTGCCAAAATTAATTTGCATAATTTTCACAGTTGACATTTTCTTTGATATGACAGTGTATCAGAGCCCCATCCAAGAATGATATCAATGCAGCACAGTAACCTGCGTTTTATTTGATTAAATGATAAATGAGCTTTTGAGACCCTTTTTATTATCCTGCTCAGCCATTGCAAGCGGCAGAAACATTTTCAAGTGGCATGTCAGGGGCTGGAGGTCTAATGCTTGGAAACATGGAGCTTTCTGTTTTTTGACGGCTAGCAGAGATAAGGTAGAGATATGGCTCTAGCACCGGTTAAAATTTAAAACAGACCCACTGGGGGAAGGGGTGTTGGGCGTGGGGTTAGTAAAGGCAGGGAAAAGGGGCGGGGGGATAGCAAGAAGCAGCATATTGTCAATCCTCTAAGTGTCTAGTGGTGTCTCTCTTTCTTTTCTTCTTTCTCTCACTCATTACTCCCCCATTCTCCCTCAGTAATCTGATTTATTTGAAGCATATGTGTGTTGCTCTGTCTTTGTCTGCTTCTATTAGGGCTAGTGGGGGCCCATATGACATTGTTTAGCCAGTAATGAAATGGACATTTTTTGCATGTTTTTGAGAAAGTCAGAGGAAAACCAACACTCCGCATTTCTAACTGCGTGCAAATACCATCTCCACAGCAGTTCACTATCACCTCCAGCCCTGCTGTGCGTGTGTGTGTGTGTGTGTGTGTGTGTTTATTTCTTGTTTTACATTTGAGTTGGACTGACTATAGGTATCAACATCATAATTTACCTTAGAGATTAATCTTTTTCTTTTGTCTGTGACCTTATCTTTTTCATTTTTGTTCTTTTTTTATCTTCTCAGTACATATAAAGACAACAACACAGTTTTATTGTGCAAATGCTACTATGAAAAAAAACTTCTTCATCTTGGTGCATACGAAACAAAGGAGTAAACCGTTTTTTAACAGCTTGGCAGAATGTCACTTGTCCGAAAGGAATAAATTAAGATTACCTATATGCACAAATCATGCTTTTCTAGATCAGTCTCGGGTTAAGCTTACTGATTTAAAACAACATTACTCTTTCAAACCTGATAGATTTAATGTATAATAATCTTTTTATTTCATCAAGACGTTTCTTCTGACTGGAAATAATATTTTGTTTTATGGTGTCACACCTTTAGCCCAGACTTTAATCTGATAGAGACTCTGTGATGAAGGCTATAGATTAAGATGATGAAGATAAATCCAAATGCCAGTTAAAGGATTCAAAAAGTACGTGTTTAAAAAAAGGTTTAGTTTCTGTTTTTTAATAATTATTGAGAAATGTGTGAATAAATTCCAATAAAATGTGAAAAAAAAATAAATTACCTATTTTATTACTGATTATTTGTTTAGTGAACAGTCATTTTTGATTTTTTTTGGTTTTTAACAAGTCAGAACCAGTTAGCTTTAAAATCTTTAGTTCCAGTGTTTGGTCAATTAATTGCTGCATCTCTTATTGTAATGGTTTATATGATTAATAAAGTTTTAATGTGAGGGTTGCTTTCCATTGTTTTCCAACTAAGATTAAAGCTTTGCTTTTTATGACGGCTCTGAAAGCAGATGCTTTGATGCTGCCGAAAACGGGACAGTAGTCCAACAGGATAAAGATCTGTTGAAGCATTATCCATTTGGCCACTGCCCGTCACAAGCCTATTTTAAGCATACACACCCACCCACCCCACACACACACCCGCACGCACAGACACACGTACAAAACCTTTTCTTTCAAATCATGGCAGCCATTTTATTAGATTCCTCGTTTTCAGGGCTCGTATTAGTTCCCGGAAAACAAATAAACCTTGAATGCATGACAAGGACCAGTCTGGTCAATTCCAAACTATATCTATCCGGCCCGCATCTTTGTTTACCGGTGTAGTGATTGATGGAAAGATAGAAGGATAAATGGAGACACTGAGAAACAGATGGGCCAGGCATACGGATGGATGGCTGTGTGAAAAGATAGAAAAATAGATAGACAGATAGAAGGATATGTGGATAGATAAATGAATGGACAGATGGATGAGTAAAAAACAGGCAGATCTCGTTGAGCTGATAGAGTTGAGCAGGTATGCCGAGAAACAGCTGCTTTCTTCATTAGGTTCATTTATTGATCTCGGACCCTTGTTGTGCGCATTTATATATGTGTGGATGTGTGGCTGTGTGGTTGTGTGTATGGGTGCATAGTTTGAGAGCAAGGGAAGAGAAAGACAGGAGCCTCTATAGATAAGTGCTGGTAATAGAACAGAATGAATTCTTATCACAGAGATGGGAAGGCCATTAACCCTCAGCTCCTAGTTCTCTCTCACTCCGTCGCTGTCTGGTCTGACTCCCTTTGCTCCTGTTTTCCCCCTCCTTCAATCCCCCCGGTCTGGTCCTGACAGGGTCACGTTGCCAACTTTGTGTGATATTTCCACTGCATGTGTGAGTCACACTACGTGTGTGTGTGTGTGTGTGTGTGTGTGTGAGGGTGTGCATTTTTCAGCTGCTGCTGCTCCATCGCCCAGATGTTTATAATCAGGGGCTGGATAAATATTGGACAGAGGAATTATGAAAAAAGAGAGAGAGTGAGATGGGAGGAGATGAAACAGAGGAGAGGAATCTTCTTTTAAAATTATTCTTAAATCCCTCGGTAAGCTTGCCATGCCGCCTCTTCAATTCACCTCTTCAGCCTTAGGTGATTTAAACAGCCAAAATGCAATATGGCTCTTGTGTAAGATATACTCCTGTGTGTTTGTGTGTGTGTGTGTGTGTGTGTGTGTGTGTGGTGTACAGTAGCTCTGCTGCTCTATTGTATAAGGACAGGTGTTGCTGAATTTTTTCCCCTCATCGCTTTATCTCTTGAAGACATATTTTTGTCCTGTAAAACACCTTTGTATTCGCGATTAAGGAATCATTAGCAAAACCATGCTAATACACACACACACCCAACCGAACACACACAGCACCCACAGCACAAAAAAATGAAATCCCACTTTGCGCAAAACAACAGTTTCTTTTTGCAAAGCAAGCAAGACATGCAAGCCTTTAATCCTGGCTATGTTTATTCATATGATTTCCTTTTTTTTGGAGTAATAGGTGTTTTGTCAGCTGCCTGTAAGACAGGAGAATGGGGGGGGTGGGGGGCTATGAGTGAAAAGAAAACACAATGAAGAGTCCCAGGAAGTTGTAATTGACAACAACAAAGCAAATTTGGTGCTGCTGATACAAGCACATTTTAAGTACATTTTTTTTTCCTGCTTTTTACATTGGTTCACTTTACTGACATTCACACCAAGACTATATCAAATGTGACAAACCTATTGCCTGGATTTCAGAATCTCCCCGAACCGCTTTTTTTTTCTGGTGTAATGGGTTCTGGAGTGCTTTCACCCAACAAATGGCTTCGCGTGGGTGGAAACACGTGCGTTCACTGGCTCTGGTGTGTTTACACATTAGCATGCGAGCTTCTGACGCTTGTGCGTGAAATACGGCGAAAAGCTGCGTAGGAGCAAATGTGTGCAGTAAGTATTGGAGGGCTTTGTCGTTTAGGTGTGTCTGAAAAAAACGTGCGCGACGAGTGAGTGAGTTTTTTCCCAGGCCCTGTGCAGGAGCTGTAGACCCTCTCCGCCAGGTTGATGTTTAGTATTTTAGACATGCTACATTAACAACATCTGGTTAAGATCTAAATGCTTGTTAAATGCGCTGAAATTTTGGGGGAAAAGGTACAAGGAGAATGAGGGAAAAGAGAGGAGGGGGATACAGAGGGAGAGTAGGGTAAATAAAGATTTGAGGGTGAGAGAACAAGAGGGAGGGAGATCAGTAAGTCTGTAAGGTTATTACTCTGGCAGTATTACCACTGGCCCTTGACTCTGTGTGTATATATGTATGTAGGCCTATGACTGTGTGGGATGGTGTAATGTTTCAAAGCTTTCCCCTTAAAACCTGGAGGCCACACTAGAGCCACGCGCGCGGCGCAGGAATGTGACATCACAGGGCCCCCTTCCTGCTCTCTCTCACACACACATGCACAAATAGTCTCACAGGGGACATGACCAGAGTTGTAAGAAGGAATCAGCATCAACATCAGGCCTAACTCAAGGAGACATGGCAGTCAGGGGTGCAGCCCGAAACATTAAGGCTGCATTACTGCCACAGATACACTGGACATAGAGAATCTAGTGCTTATTAATATTTATACATGGATAAAGTCGGTCCTAAGATTGTTGTCTGACCCGTTCAGTCGGAGTTCTCTGTATTTATTATGTCTTTTCTCTTTATTTGTCTCTTGATGTTTTCTGTTTCCAGCAATTACAGCTTCAGCTGATGCTCTATTTTTATGGCGTCCCTGATTTAAGATAAACAAAATGTTGAGAGAGATTATTTTTCCCTTCTTTCGCTCCTTTAATGAGCAGCCTCCTAGCCCTAAGGAAGCAAATTAGAGGAGGCTAAGCCCAGCTAATGAATTCAGCCATTTTGGAGTCTCCAAACGTCCAGTTTCCCGGAGTGGCATCACTCTGCAGTTTGTGTGCTTGTATGACTGAGTCCTCCACCGGGCACATAATGACCCGGCATGGCGGTTATGGGCCCTCAGGGGCGGATGGGAGGGGGAGCGAGTGGTCTCAGAGCAGGTCATTATATAGCTAGAGGGCACGTTCTCTCGCACATACGCACACATACATGGAGAGAGTGCTGACACTTTCAATACATTCTTCGTTGCCTCCATTTCCCATATGTCTATCGTTTTATTTTTTACCTTCCAAATATCTTATTTTATATATCTTTCAATGGATTCGCTAAGATCTATCAATTTGAATGTCTTTTTCTTTTTTTTTTGTCTTTTTTAGTTGTCAAAGAATTTGCATCTTTTTTAAAAAGAAAGAAATGATAAAACAATTGGTTTTAATTTCATCGTATTTATCAAATAAATTTCCAACTTATAATTAATGGTTAGATTTTAAAAAAAGATGTTCAAATTTTAACTATGATCAAGAATCTCCTAATTATTCTTCCACTTTAATAGTTAAATATAGGCTTGTGTCAGTTGCTGGGTAATCCAACCCAGGTTCTGCGGTTAACTCAAGTCCACTGGCCGGCTTTAATGTTCCGACTGGCCCACATCAAAGATAGTCCCACCAGGCTGCCAAAATCACACCCCCTCCACATCCACAGCCTAGATTGCTCTCCCTTTTCTCTGTATGCCTGTGTGCTTGTGCACAGAGACAGAGGAAGGTGACTGCGAAAGTTTTGCACTGTCCTCTGGTAGCGATTAAGTTGATGGTTAAAAGTCTCCCCTGTCGTCTTCAAACACACACACTCTTGCACATGATGTCTCCTATTCAAACACATGCTCTCTTTTGCTCACTTGATCAATTACTCGCACGCTCACACTAAAAGACCGAAACACATGCACAGTTAGGGACAAGCGTGCACGGATGTAGGCACGAATGCGTTGTGTAGCTGTCAGGGTCAGTCAGGGGGCAGACGTTGGGGCTGATGTATGGAGGGAGCTCGTCTGGGAATGTCCTCTGTGTGGAAGCACATTCCTTGGATTCACACAGACACACCGCAGATATCACTGACTATGAGGAGAAAGGAGCAACAAGAAAAGGGCTGATTGGGCCCAGATGATCACACTGCTGTTTCTCTTTTATTCCTTTCTCCTCACCACTCCCATTCCTCCTTCATCTCTTTTTGTTCAGTTTTACCAATCATTTCCTCTTTTCTGGCTACAGGTATACTGCCCCCTAGAGGGTGGTTGAAAAGTCTTCTTTTTAGCATTATAATATTGGACTGACTTCATTTTGACCTCTCTATTGGTTTTGTTTCCTTTGTTCTCATGTCCAAAAAAGGAAAGATTTGCTGTCAGCTTTATCTAGTCACTAAAATGCTACTTATTTCTTCACATGTGATGTGAAAAAGATGAGCTTCTAATGTTGATAGTTTAGAGAAAATAATTCCTACTAATAATGCATATTATAATATTTCCAGGTTTTATTGAAACATACAGAGGATGAGCTAAAATAAGGCTTTGAACTGATGGTTTTATATTGTTATGATTCTAATTAAGCGTCACAAAAGCTTTTAATTTTTTGCATGATGCTATTTCTTTTTTCCGGACTGATTTTAGCTGGTTTCAGTCTTACTCTTTTGTGAAACGTCTTTGAAACGTGATCTTTAATGTTGTTTGTTTTGTTTTTTTTTTTTTCGCTTTGCAAAGCTCAGTTATACATAACAGTCAAAAAAAAAAAAAAGAAGACATGAAGGATTTTTAAGCCATATACATGTACAGCAGTTCCACACAAACATAGAAAGCCGCACAGCCTTTCTCCTCTCCTTCTTTATATATGAAGGTGAGGTGAATTAAAATACAAGATGGACGCTACAGCAGCAGCAGTGAAAATTGCAATTTCTGCAGCCGGGGCTCTCCCAGCTGACAGGAGATATTTCATCTCCGTTGTCACCAATGTATTAATAAAACATCAGGAGCAGAGTGCTGTCCCGGTCTCTCTCACGCACCAACACACACACACACACACACAGATGCAAGCTTACACAAACGTGTACGTACATGTGATACACGTGCACAACATACACATGGGCTAATGCAGAAATATAACAATGACTGCAACACACGCAAACACTGCAGCAAATTTCCTCAACAATCACATGCCAGAATCTGCCATAAAAATTTCATGCTGTATATAATGTCCTCTTAATGTGATGCTGCTTAAAGCAGTGGCGCCAGCGCTTAGTCTCAGCTTCTGTGTTTTGCACCATGTGTTATGTGAAAGGGTTAATCATATCATGTTTCTTAGGTAGGGTTTGGAGACCCTGTTTTTGCCCATCATACAATGGCCAAAGTAATTGTATTCAAATGAAAGCTGACCTCAGTGCACCCACTCCCTGATATTTGTCTATAGTACTCTGTGTAAGTGTCGTGTGTGTGTGCTTCGTAAAATATGGTTATTAAGGATCTTTTGGATTGATGAGCGCAGGTTTTTTTTGTGTGAAACACACACACGTGCACACCGACACATAGGAGTTTATTACTGCTATGAGGTGGGGGGGTGGGGGGAGAACCCCCTCTCCCTACCTCTCTTCCTACCTCACCCCATATTGAAGACATGAAGTTTTAACATGTGTGCTCTCATGTGTATGTATGTGTTAACACAATGGTGCACATGTGTATGATTTGATGCGTGTTTGCAAAGTGTTTCACTTTGATTTTGGACTGGTGTGTTTTACCCCATAGATTTAGTAGTGAACTATATGTGTGGGTGGGTGTGTGTGTATATATTTGAGCGTGGGTGTGTGTCTGGTTATCTGGCCTCTCTCAGACTGCTCAAAATTCATTACAAAGTGACATCAGCCCAGCCGGAGACAAATGATGGCTGGATGAAAGGGAGCGCTGGGGCTCGGCTAGGATTAGTGTTAGCTTGTGCTGGCGACACATATACACACATACACACTTACACACATACACAAACATGCATGCACGCACTTTAATCCACTGGCAGAACACTGCAGATACACAGAATTATCAAACAAGGGGCTGAACTCGCAGAGATGGGCAGGCTAATCTGCTAATAGTACAGAGCTGCACGTGTGTGTTGGTGTGTGCTTAAGTCTCCTTGAGAATGCAGAAATAAATAAACAAATATATATATATATATATGTATGTATATATA
>JAUZNJ010043796.1:0-33054 GCA_034780135.1 Jordanella pulchra | reverse complement strand
AATTGAAAGATACTGCTGATTTAAGTTTTGAACATTTCCATTTATTTCTGAAGATATTCACTCAGTTATGCAAAACATGAAGGGGTGCCAATAATGGTGAGCAGGACTGTATGACAAAAAAACAAAACAAACAGAGCATAAAGTTAAGGGTTCAACTAACAGATAATGCAGAATCGGAGACTCGAGAAAAAAATTAAGCAGAATGATGAAAAGTGGTCCTCCAGCAGCCTAAGCCTATAGCAGCATAACTATGGAGTTGGCTCGGGATAATCTAACTCAGTCTAAACTTAAGCTTTGTCAAAAAGGATAGTTTTAAACCTTGTCTTAAAAGTAGACAGGGTGTTTGCCTCACTGAAATAAAACTGGTTTTAGGTTCCACAGAAAAGGAGCCTTATAACTAAAGTATTCTGGGTATCATTCTCCTTTTATAAATGATAGTAAATTTGCAGATTAAAAGCAATGGGTTCTTTTAGGAACATAAGGAACAATCAGATCAGACAGTATGCAGCTTGGTTATTTAGGGTTTTAGACTTGTGAAGGAGAATGTTAAATTCTACTGTGGATTTAACAGGAAGCCAGTAAAGGGAAGCTAAAATGAGAAGCTTAAAGAAGATTTATCATTAACATAAACAAACTGAAATCCGTCTGAAAACTAAAATTTAAACCAGCCTTATGCTGTTACCTTAACTCCTACTGAATGTTCCTGCCTTTCTAAAAGAATATTATGATTGAGTTTATCAAATGCACCAATGAGATCTAACAGGAAAAGTACACATACAAGAACATTATCTGAGGCCATGGGAATATCATTAGTGACTTCCAACGGCGTGGTTTTAGTGCTATGAGCTGTAAAACCTGAATGAAACCCTTTAAAAAGGTCATTACTGTATGTTGTCACACACTTGATTATCAACAATTTTCTTAAGGATTTTAAAGAAAAGAGGAAGATTAAATATAGGGCCATAATTGATTAAATCAGTTGGATGGAGACAAGGTTTCACAAGTTTTATTACAGCTACCTTAGAACCTGTAGTACAAATGCCCATATTAATAGGGATAGATTAATTATATCTAAAATGAGGTGGACTTCAGGGGGAGGGGTAAATACTTAGGATTAGAAATAAACACCATTCAGATTATATAGTTGCCTACAATGCTGCCTCACTGGTTAGCGCGTGTGACTTTCACCTAGGAGTCTTGGGATCAAATCCTGCCCGGGGCCCTCTGTAGTGTGCACCTTGCCACATATATATATAGGTTCTAAAAGCATTTATTTTATTATAATTTTTGGGCAGACAGCAAATAGGATAAGAGAGGGGGGAAGCCATGCATTAAAGGTTAACAAGCTGCAACTCAAACCTCTTGTCCCATGCCTCTCTTTTGAATGCTTAATCAAAATTGTGCCAATGATCTGATTATTAATCAGATTATTTTTATTAATTATCCCATAAACTCATTATGGCTGAGCGTCGAGGGGATGGACGGTTCAACAGACTTCCGTGTTAGTTTGGTTAGTGAATTAAAGAAATCTAGAATTTGTCTTATTCTCCTTTATTAATAATGAGTATAGTGGTGCTCTCATTTTACTGTTCTCTCCAGTTTCCTTGCATCATTTTTTAGAGTGCACAGCTCCTGATTAAACAATGGAGCCAACATCATATGAATAAATTATTTATTTTTTCAAGAGGCGGTTATCCAAGTACTGTATTTCCATCACTGGCCTTGGACTTTGCAGCACAAATGTTGCAGCAAGCATAAACTCCATCATATTTTGAAAAGTGGAACCATACTTTGAACTGTTTCTGTAAGCAATGCTTTCTTTGTTTATAACGACTTCTGATGTCATCACACTTGTGTGAGCACCTTTGTGTTCATGTCAGACATGCTAAAATACCCACACTTCCACTCTCTCTTTGTCATAATGAAAAGCCCAGGTGTGGAAAAATGGAAACATTTGATTTTATGTGAATAGTTTCCTGGAAGGACTAATGTAATTTAGTCAGTAATTATGTATTCATAGGATTTAGGAAGATCAAAGCTGGCATTTAGGTGGCCTCGTTAGAATTTTAGCTCTTTGTACTTTAATCCCAGTTTCTCTGCTTTCTGTAATGGGCTGAAACTGACCTGTTTCAGCCCATTACAGAAATCAATTGTTATAAAAAAAAAGTAATAATTGAGTGCTCAAGCTTTTTAGGCCAAGTGTTTTATTTAATTTGAAAAAAAAAGTTGGACAAGTATGAAACCCTGTGGTTCTCCATCTCTAATCATTTGAATGGGACTAAGAATTGACTGTTTTATATTACTTGGGTAAACCACATATAGTACGCTCTTTCTTTTGTTGAGACCTATTTATTCAAACTATTGAATAACATATTTTATTTACACTCCATTTTCATTATTCATGTTTTTATACCAAATTTTCTCTCCTCAGTTATCGCTTCTTCTCGCTCTCCTACAGACCAGTTCCCGAGCTTACAGAGTAAGATGCGAGTGGTGCTGAGGGTGGAGGTGGAGGCTGTTAAGTTCCTAAAAGAGGAGCCTCAACGCCTGGAAGCTCTACTGAAACGCTGCAACACCATGACTGATGCTCTCAGCACCCTTCGCAGGTATGCAGGTATCAAACAGGTAGCATCCTTGGATGAAATTGAAACCAGTTTGGTTTTCATGACACATTTCTTATATTTTTTATTTTCTTTAAGCCATGATTATTAATTTGAAATCAACACAAATTGTCAAACCATATCAAATTACACTCATATTCTTAAGTAAAGTTCAGTTACTCTTACCTACGCTGGGCTCCTGAAGCATTGTGCCACATGTATGCTCACAATGCACAGCTCTCTTTGCCCAGACACTTTATTCCACCTGTTAAGTATGGTGATAAAGGGATGGTAACATGGGCTTGTTATGCTGCCATCAAATCTTAGCAGGTTGTCACAAAATCAACCATGAATACCTTTATGTACATGAAATGAAATATTAAACTGCGCTGAAGTTGCCTCAATATGCAATAGATAAAATAAAAATGAGATATAATTAAAAATCTTTTTATGGATTGATTAATTAATTAATTAAAATCTTTTAGCAATAATTTATCTTCTGAAATATATAGCAGAAGATTAACATGTGTAACATTTTTGCCAACATGAAATGTCATTTCTGAATGCTTTACACTGTAACTCACCCTCTGTGCATGCTGCAGCTACGCCATACTGTCTGAAGGTCTTAAGTTAGATCAGATGAGTCGTATTGGTAACAGGATGAAGCAGTACTTTCTACTTCTCTCTCTAGTCAGAATTTACATCATACAGTTATTTCATTAGAGCATATTGTTAAGACTCTACAGACCAACCCCTCATCAGCATCTTTGTGGGTCAAAGGGTTTCATTCCAGCAGATAAAACAGAATTAAAAGCAAGCTGAGAAAAACAGGTTGGAATTGATGGGAAAATGAATGGAACTAAATTAAAAAAAAGACTGCGGAAATTAGTTGAGATTTTAGCAGGACAATGACCCTAAACATACAGGCAGAGTTACAGTAAAATTGTTTGGATCAATGCAGATTCATGTGTTAGATTATCCCAGTCAGTTTCTGGATGGATGCTCTCCTATTTATCTGACTGAGCTTCAAAGTATTTAGCAAATAAGTTTGTTTTTCCTTTCTGGATTAAAGCTGGTGAACTTAAATCAGAAACCTTTCAGATTAAACTCCATTGAAAAGGGTTTCTACCAGTGTTGTGTCATGGAGGCAGACCAGAAATTACTCCAACAATTTTGTTGTTTTCAAGATGCTAAAACTACATATGAATTTGCTTTTATTTTACAATTATGCAACGGAATTAGCGTAAGAGAAAGATCTGAAAAATCATTTCATGATTTAACTTTTGCTTCCTTTTTTGTACAGAAAAAAGGTTTTAAACATGATCCTGAAATCTTCCCTAATTCCTGCTTCACTAAATCCTTTTCTGATTTTTGTATAATGTATAATATTTTTGTTCCTCGTGTCTTTTTTGTTTGTACAGACAGGTCTCTGAAGGGGTGTGGAAGACCCCTGAAGACCTCTCCTGTCAATCCCAGAAAAGATCGGATGATATGAGTCAAGGCTCTGACCTGGACATCCTGAACAGTCCTCCTCTCAGCCTCAGTGACCTGAGCACCAGTGCTGGTCTGGCCAACTGGATGCCCATGTCTTCCTCTGCCAGCGAAACGGACACATCTGGTCCTGAGCAGGATTTCCAGTCCTCCATGGCCTTCAGAAACCGAGTCTTGGATGAGCTGCCAAGTCGACGAACTGCAGACAAAGCGTTGTCTGCTGAAGTCAGACTGGTAAACCTAATTGTTGACGTATTCTTTCACCAGTCTGCTGTAAACAGAAAGATATTTACAGCTTACTCTTATGCCAGATGGTAGATATTCATTTACATATGACATTACATCTGAAAGCTCTTAAATCTGTTACTGAGAACCTCATCACACACAAGCAGATGGTTTATTATTCCATTTGTTGGGGCACCATTGGAAAACACACTCTATATATCTTGCCAGTAGTCTCATGCTGTTTTTTTTATTTATCTGTTTTTTTATATCTTTCAGGCAGCTGAGCGTGACTGGGAGGAGAAACGTGCCAGTCTGACCCAGTTTAGTGCCCAGGATATCAATCGCCTGCTGGAGGAGACCCAGGCTGAACTGATGAAGGCCATTCCAGATCTGGACTTTGCTGCCAAGCACATAAACAAACCAGCAGTCCCTCCCAAACCCCAGATCACCCTCCCAATATCCTCCACCACAGCTACTTCTTCAGCTGCAGGGAGCACTGGGACAACAGCCACCGCCGCCACGTCTAGCGGGGACCAGCAGCCTGGCAAGGTGCAGCTGGCTGCTCAGAAGCTCAACAGCATGGAAGGGAGCGGCTCACATCGAGGGTCGGGTGAGTTGTCCAGATATTAGTATCAAGTTTGCATGCAAAGCATGATTTATTTAATAAAAAATATTAATTAAAAAAGTTTTTTTTTCTGATTCGGCAGTGGACCTCAATATAGCAAGATACAAAACAGAAAAACCCTCCAAGTCTCCTCCCCCTCCCCCCCCTCGCCGAAGCTTCCCATCAGTTCACGGCCTCACCACAAACCGCACTGGAGAGGTGATTGTCACCAGCAAGAACCAGAAGGTGAGACTCAGAGGTTCCAGGTGTCACTAGTTCTGTAATTAAACAAAGTTATCAGCTGGGAAACCAGTTTATGAAACAAATATTCAGTATAATTTAGTTTATCTAAATACTATTTCACAAAAAAAGTTAATACAGTAATACAAACAGAATCAAAGAAATCCATTTTCCAGTTGGTCTCAGTTATTAAACAATGCAGTTAAGATCACTTTACCATTAAATTTCATAAAGATTGTCTCCATATACAGGAACCCAGCTTAAATAAATGAGGTCCTTTAGGGACATCCTGCTTTCATTAGAGGGTATTGATGGTCTCCAACTTCAATGGTTGACAGTGGGTGTCAGTTCAAAATTCACATGGACTATACTCAAGTTTCCTGGGTATTTCTGGTTTACTTCCGCCGTCAAGCTATTTCTGCTACTTAAAGGTCATTGTTTATTTACATTAGATGCCGATGGCTCTGAAATGGATACATTCTTCTTTATTTTTCATATAAGGAGGTGGTTTGGTAATTCCTCATGCTGCAATGAAATTAAACTACTGGGATAATATGACAAATTGGCCTCATGCCATAACCAGCATAATATTTTCAGGCTTTGTTGAGTTCATGGTGGTGGATGGGAACACCAGAACAACCTGAAATGACAGAAAGCTTATTAATACTTACTCAGAGACAAAGTCAGCTGTCAGTTGAGACACAACAGCATTTTGGCCTAGATAAAGGCAGATGTTTCCCATAATTCTGGGATGGTGGTTATGGAGGATGAAGAGGTGGAGACTATGGAGCTGGTACTGACTGGTCATGCAGCTACACACCTGTGGCAAATTTGAAAAATTCCTCTGTTTATTTAAAGCACTGTTTGTCTCTATCGTTCTTGTGGACACTTACTCTTAAAGACACAGTGAAGTGTGTGTACATGCCTAAGGTGTGCAGGTACTCTGTTAAATGACTCAGGGACGTCAACCAACAAGGCTGATTAAGCTCACTACATATGTGGCTTAGCTTTGAAATAGTGGCAAAGAGTTAGACCTGGTTCACTTTCCTTATTCTGTAATAACCTCTTGCTGCAGGAAAGACTCTGCTATCACACCTGCATGAAGCTGCAGGACGCCGCTATTTTTTCTGCTTTTGCATGAGGGTAGGGGGCAGCTCAGGCAGGTTGAGATGACGTGACCCTCCCTCCCTCCCTTCCTTCCTTCCTTCCTTCCTTCCTTCCTTCCTTCCTTCCTTCCTTCCTTCCTTCCTTCCTTCCTTCCTTCCTTCCTTAGCCCATCTTAGGAGCTTTTAAAGACTATGTCAGAATGGGATCCCTGCAGCCCAGAAGCAACAAAGTACAATGCACTGAACTCTCAACCATTCTGATCTGTTAGAACCAGTATTAGATTCTTTTCCAGATAAAACTACACTAGCTTGTCTTTTGGATCTGACATTATGGACTAACCTTCAACGTCCTTCCATTCTACAACCAATTACTCTGTCCCTTATTATTTTGCTCATTCATAGACAGAAGTTGATCCCTGAAGTTTAGCAAATCTTCTGACTTAGCCTTTACCATTTGAAAGTTGTTGTTAAACTTGTTTAGATCCAGGCTTAACCATTTTCCTGACATCTAAAACACAACATTTAGGAACAGAAATGCCTAGCCGCCGTGTGATACTTATTACCAGTTAACCAGTACCATGTTAAAATGTCAGTGCTCATTAAATTATGCCAGAGGTGTGTCTTCATACCAAGAGCCAAGCTTTTTAAGTTGCCAGGAGGCTGTCCTGCCCTCTATTTTTAGATCTTGATTATTGGACTTTGTAGTTCAATGACCTCCTAATAGGCATCTTAATGCAAGGAAACATCTAGAGCCTGCAAGACTCAATCCTTCAGGACTAGAGTTACACTCTCCTGAGTTTCAGCTGTCTCCGTTTGTCTGTGTAGGTGGAGGAAGATGGGGACATGCCAAAAACTCTGGTGAAGCTGAGACGGACCCCCTCAGACACCCCCCGACCAGCCTCCACCCCACCTGTGATTGCTGCCTCAGCCATTCAGGACGAGGATGATGAGGAGAAGATCCTCGCTGAGCTAGAGGTTGGACAGTCCATAATACGTTTTCTGTTCTTGTGCCATAAGTTCTTATTTTTTTCTCACCGCATTATTTCATAAATGAAAAGATATTTCAGAGAACACCTGTAAAAGATCCCCCCTGTAGTAAACAGAGCAGCAGCCGACCAAAGCCCCCCCTCCCCTGCATCTTTGGGTCACTGGGCAGAAAGGTAAATGTAAAACCTCAGGCTGTCGCCTCCTGTTGCCTCACTTCCAGGCCTGTTTCTGCTGACTTTCTCCTTTGCATTAACTGCTATTTATTTCCTACTTTGCTTAATCTCCCTTGCAGATTAAATACAAGCCATAAAAAGGAGAAGAAAGGGAAAATAAATCAACCTGTGTGTAACTAGGAATCAGCTTATTGTTTCACTTCACCTTTAGATCTGTTAAGTTTTTTTTAAGGCATCAGACTGTAAAGCTTATTGGTTATTAGTTTCTATTTTAAACCGATGAGGTAAATCTATTATTAAACAAGATCCTGCTCTATTTTAACCAGAGTTCACCAACTGAGTATCACTGTTTTCAGCTGCTAAATGCAGTAGCAATTGTACAGAAGATACACTGAAGACAAGATACCAGCTCAGGGGACTTATCAGTAACCTTTATTGGATGAAAACAGAAAAGAATGCTAATCATTTCTGTTTCAGTTTCTTTAAAATTTCTAATATCTACAAAAAAAGAATAATGTAGAAAATAGAAATGATGAAGAAATAACTCAGATTTTAAATCTCAGCAATAAAACTTTTCATGTGGTTGACATGTGATAAGAGGCATCTAATACATTTATTGACAGTATCATGTTTCATGGCTACATATGTCTTCAAAAAAAACTCTCACTCTGTCCCAAAAAAATAAGTTAAAGACTCATATGGGCAAACAGGGCTTGTGGTGCTTTAGGGATATTGGATTACTGATGTTTTACATAAATTATACTCCAAAATTAAGCAGTTTTAGATTAAATAGTAGCCACTAAAATAATCTTAAAGGGTTTTATTTGCAGGAAACACAGAGATAAAATTCTCTAATTTCTTTCCTTTAGTTGTTAAAATTAGAATGAAAACAGACATTTAAGGCAAGAAAGGAGCCATAAGGAAGCTTCTGTCAAACAAAAGGGTTTCATTGTCAAACTAATTGGCTTAGTGTTCAAAATCATTTACATAATGGGTGTCATATTATCCCAAACAGAATCAACAACCAAAGTATTTGTTTTTTTTCTGGGTCTAAGTGATGTTTTCATACCTATAAGCAGTGTAACATAGATGTGCTTCAATATTATCATTTTTATTGTGTAATTTAGTTTCCGTAGTGGATCCTGAGACAGTATAGATGTTGATCCAGGACCTTAAGTTGGGTTCTGTCCCCAACTTTGAAAGTCAGTGGTTGGAGAGAATGAGGTTCCACTAGAGGTTCTGAAACAGATTCTGAAGACGTTTTTAAAATTTTAGTATTTATTAATGGAAAAACATTTATTGCCTTTTATATTCTTAGAACGTCTTAATGTATCAGTTTTTAAGCTAATTGTTATGGTCTAAACATAGGACCATCTCCAGGGTTATTTTATCAGGAGGTTGAAACGATCACAGCTGCTTGTCCCTCGGTTAACTTAGTCAATAAAACAAGTTGCTTTTCTTCTCCCACAGAACAGCAGTAACTCACCGGGACCAACAAAGGGTCCAACCGTTGCAGCTCGACTCAAACACCTTCAGCAGGGCAGCCTGGAGAGGCCCAAATCCCGCAAACAGAAAGAGGATTTCCCCAAAGTCCAGGGCCAGCAGCAGGTATTCCACTTCTAACTCATCTGATGCTCCGCCTGCCTCTCCTCTCTGCTGTCACCTAAGAGGAAGCTCAGCCTCTTGGTCCCTGAAGACTCTGTGAGGGTGTGCAAGCTGATTTCCATCTCCTCTTCTTCTGTGTTTATGGTTTGGGTGGCTGGATTTGGACAGACATCAAGTTTTTGTCCAGTCTGTTCAGTTTCCCGTTGACTTATTCAAACATTTGGTCAAGTCTGTTAAAACTGTTGCCTTCTAATAACTAGAAAGCTGTGACCTGTCATGCAGGAAGATTAGGGACAGGTTAAAGAGGAGTTTAATTAATGCAGTAAAGAAACATGAAAAGCAGAAAGAGCAAAGTAAAACAAAACACATTGAGGCACATAGAAAAGCAGGAGCAGTTTAATGAAGTAATTCTCTTTGTGTAGCTTTAGTTTTGATTTAAAATCCAAAAACATCATATTCTTTCTTTTTTTTCTGAGGCTGAATTGACTGTTATTTATTCTCAGCTGGAATTACATCATTCAATTACTTTTCCTTAAAACAACTTGTCAGTCTCCTGAAAAACGTCTTCATTTAGTTTTTGTTCAAACAATGAACATTTGTTGTTCCATGAACATTTAGCATTCAGGAGTAAAAACATATTTCTGCAGTCATGAAGCCCGTCAGTTATAAATCAGCTAGATTTACTGTCCCATATTAAGTCCCTTCATTTCACATTATCTGTAAGTGGATCTTGTTAAATTTGAAAATCACAGACCAGCTGATTCATGTAAGTGTTCTGCTTTTAAAAAGTCAAAGTCGTATAGATAATCCAGAGAGGGAAATATTTCACTTTCATTTCTGCTCATATTGATGGATAAATCTTACAGATAAGAAAAGCCACACTTCTTGTCTTCCATTAAAGCGATAAAAAGGTTTATTTAACTTAATATTTGTACTATACAGTATATCTTGCAAGTGGTATAGCAGTTTGCCACCCAAACAAGCTTATTGAGGACTCATTCAAAGGCATGCATGCTGTATCCTGCTAAGAGGGAGAATCAAGTGCTTTAATGTTTTCTGAAAGACGCCTGTATTGAGTGTCAACATGACCTCAAACTGGGTGGCCCCACGGTGGCTGTGAAATGGATCCACAGATTAAAACTGGTTGTGGAAAATCCAGTAGCTTAGTACCTCTTCACCTTCCCTCCAAAACTTGGGAACTTGATTATTCAGTGAAATCCAAGCTTTACTTTTAACAGAAAGAAAGCTTTGCAGTACTGAGCAATAATCCTGTTGAAACTTTGCTTCACAATCTATCCATGCTGTAGTTTTCCCTCGGACCCCTAAAATCAAATTGGTTGAAATGCACAAAACTTTGAAGTGACACTCTGCTGAGAAAGTAAAGTCAGTTTCATTCATCATGTGTGAAATCATAAACAGTGGTGCTTCAAATAAAAAAGGCAAAGGGGTGGAGTATTAAATAGATGAATCTTGAATCATATCGTCTCCTCCCGACACATCAAGCTGCTCCTGACCTGCCTTGTTTTTGTAGGTTTTCTGTCTCTTTGGATTCAGAAGACTTCGGCACAGACTTTATTTCTGAAACATAAAACAGTTCAGGTGTCTGTACAGTTAAGTACAGACAGGGCTTCTTCAGTATGAACAAGTCTCCAAGTACTTCCATTTACAAAACCAGTCGGAAATCTGCTCAATGTCCGAACTACAGTATTATTATTGTATCAATGGATACAAATTGGGTCAAGCTAAATGCAGGTTAACACGAAATAAAATAAAAAAACAGTGGCAATAAATTTCACTTTTCAATACAAATCAAAAATAATCAAATTTGTGTTAAAATAATGTAGAAGTCATCTGTTTCCTCTTTTGCGAAATCAATTTCTGCCCCTTATTAGGTTAAATAAATCCATTAAAAGAAGCATTTAAGTTATCTGGAGAAATGTACAGAAAAAAACAAAGCATCAATTTGTGTATTTGATGCATTATTAATGTCTGTAAAAATTAGAGCAATTTCTTTTATGTTAACGGAACTAAAAGTGTAGTTCAAATATGAAAATAATACAAGCAGCTTTTATTTTTTTTTTGAAGTATTAGATGTGTTAATTAAAATATATCAAATTCAATACTTTACAGGTTTAAATTGAGAGATTTTAGATTTAGCCAAATCTTAATATCAGATTAAATTCTTCTGCATCTAAAATCTTCCATAATGTTCTAGTGATAGAAACACCCAGCTGCTGTTTAAAGTTATTATAACTCATTGGTTAATAATAAATTGGTCAGTTTTCAGACCTATTTTGTCTGTTTAAGTAATATCATTGATTAAGCCTTTTCTAACATTCCACACAAGTAAGAAAAGTATGTATGATTTATGCGGATTTCGTATGATTAAAGCTGCAAAATTAATATCATATCAGATCATATCTTTTTAAAAAAGCTAATCCCAGGTATTCTTATTATAAAGTACATTAAATTTACCAGGTTGGGAAAGTTTAAAGCACAGAGTTAAAATGAAATATTGGCAGTTATATTTTTTCTCTAAACATCAGAAATGTAAAGAATTTTAAAACCGTTTCAGATGAGCTAAAGTAACTGGATTTTTTTTTCCTTTGGTCCTATTTATTAGGATTATTAGGATTTATAAAATTGCCTCTCTACTTTATCAGAGTTTTGAAGTTTCATATTTTCCCTCTTTGTTTTCATGTTAAAAAGGTAGCAAGTGCACAAATGAGATGATATAACATTTCCATGCTCCGCCTGACATTAGCTCTAATCTAATATGATGTTTTTTAACTCCAGTCTGAGGTCTAAATAAGAAAAAGTTGCACAGTAGCCTCCAATAATATCAATACCCCTTGGAGTTCTTCACATTTTGTCACATAAAATCCAAAAACTTCAAAATAATGTGTTTGGATTTTTTTTTTGACAGACCAAGACAAAATAAATACATCCTTTGGTACCTGAAGTGAAAAAGGAAAATAAAATCTGAAGTATGTTGTGTATTTGTATTCAATTACATGTTGTTTATTATTTCTACAGAAATTGCATAAATTGTAAAGAGTAAACATTTGTTTTGTTTTATTCATCTTCCTGCAATCATAGGGCGCCATAATATATCTATATAGTTGAACTGTGCCTGATACGTCTTCATCTTTTATGGTCACTCTTTATTTAGTCTGTCTGGGCAAAGATGAATGTGTAATAACTGGCTGGGTTAGGCTGCTACAGACCCCAAAAGATTTCAACTTTTTTCCAATTCCCACTAAGTTAATCTTGGCCCTTTGCAGGAAATCACACTAAAGTACATTGTGTTATTTTGTTGTCACAAAATGTGAATAAGTTCCAGGGAATTTGTTTGTCAGGTTGTGCAACACACCCATAATCATTCAACAACTCTGAATCTGGTTGTTTCCCTGCATCATTTCTCATACATTATACTCCCTGAACGGAGCTTGTTTTCCAACAAAGCCTCCTTGGTTGGCTGAACATTTTGGACGGACAAACCGTCTCCTGAATGTCTGAAGGGAGGGAAACTGTCTGCCCTGCTCTTTTTTCAGAGCTGTTAATCAGCGGTGGCAGCAGAGGGGAGCGAGGGCCGGTCGGCTTTTTGTTGTTTTGTTTTTTTTTTCCACTTGGTTGATGAATTTGGCTCCAACAGAAGCCGTGGAGACTCCGGCTGGTGCTTCTGCTGCTGGGTGGTTTAAAGATGGGATCAGAAGCTCAAACGTTTACTGACTCTCATTCAGAGCTGTAGGCTCTTCATATTCCTGCTCCTCCTTGTCCTTATTGCTCATTTTGTTTACCACTTCTCACAAACTCACCAGCCACAGACTGTTCTCCTATAGTCCTTATTCCTCGTTCTCTGGTTTTATTTTTTCTTTCTCTCTATTTCCTTCTTCTAAATTGACTCCTCACCTTCGTTACCCTTTTTTTTTTTTTTGCATTTTCTCCTTTCCTACCTACGTTCTTTTTATCTTCAATCTTTCCTCACGCAGCAGCCCTAATCCCGTAGCATTCTACCTTTTGTTCCTGTTCTCTCTCCTTCTTTTCCTCCTCTTTTGCTGCATCATTCAGAGGAGGAAGAGGAGCCAAGCAGGGACAGATTTTTCTGTCCTGCAGCTCCGACAGCAGCTCTGCATCAGTCGCACACACGAGGACCGTCACGCCGATGCAGCAAAACCTGACGTTCCCACCAGCCAATCAGAACGAAGTGCAGAGCAGTGTAGTGCAGGGATGAAGGGTTTGATGGATCTAACAAAAACTTGATTTGTCTGTCAGTAAATTTTGATTTTTATGTTTTTTCCCCCTTTCACCGCTTCATGACTCCATTACATTTTTCTCTCTTTTTTGCTCTAAAACTCCCCCCCACCCTCTGCTTGCTTTTTGGGGCAGTCTTGAGCTTCTGCTGCTCACTGATCCGGCCGATCATCATTATTTTTGCCGACGTTTCCCTTCACTGCTTTTTCTGACATCTTTTTTTAGTCCGTTAGCCAGCCTTCTTTTTTTTTTTCTCTCCTCTTCGTCACTTGCTTTGCCTTTTGTCATCCTGTCTGCTTCTCAGGTCTCTCAGGTCTCATCTGGACTAAATACGTGAGGACTGAGTACTCGGATCATTCCACTTTCGGACCTCTAAATCCTAATTCACACCTCAAAGGTGACTGTTGCCTAAAATGTCACAGTTTGGAGGCAAACAGGAGCTCCTGTTGTCTGCTGAGATATTCATGTGACTCCAGTGATTCATGTGTTAATTTGAAAAAGACTGCAGCAGTTCTGGACCTGCAATATGAAGCAGTTAAACACATCTAATGTGTATCGCCATCTGCCACCATAACTAACAATCTAAAATGAAATCTATGTCCCAGTTTTACACAAAAAGATCTCCCCTAAATGCTCAATTAAAGCGTTTTTTTTATTATTTTATTCAGAGAAAGGTAAAAAAAAAATACAGGATGCTGCTTTTAATGGTTTTCTCTGGTCTAAGGCCTCCAGCCTGCGTTTTGCTCTTGATGTGAGGTTTTATAGCAACATGGTCACTGAATGACCTTTGAAAGTGTGGGTCGGTACCAAGCTCTGCTGGGAAATAAAATCAGGATCTTTAAAGAACAGGGGATTCAACTATATTTTAGGAAGGCTTAAATTCCTCAACTGAGGAAACTTCAAATTTTATTAAGCTTATTGGAGCTTTTCTTAGTTACAGTATAGTTTTGAAGAATGTTACATACATCTTAAAAACATTTCACTTGCTGATCTTTAAAAAACCATTTTCTTAAATCTTAAGCATTCTCATTAAGTGATACATTTAATCTCTGCAAAATTGAACAGCCACAACAACAATATAATAAAAGTCCTTTTTAAAAACAACGTATGAAATACAGTAATGTTCTGTAGATTTTTTTTTTTACTGAAGCTGAATCCAGTTGCATCAAAAAGCAGAAAGACTTTATAAGTTTAGGGCTCATAAATCAGGATTCATTTACCAAATTATTTTTATGGTTCTTATCTCAGATTCTTGTTGGTAAGTTTTCTCAAACTCGTAATGTTAAGAAGCGTAGTGGCTTTTAACGTTGTTACGTTTTAAAAATCACCACAGACTCATAGCAGATTCAACAGATTGGCCATGCAGATTGTGTTTGGAGAAAAAAATAATAAATTTATCCATAGGCTTTAGTGAATTGCACCAAATTTTTCCCAGCTTCCCTTTTTATGCTGGCATAAAGACCACTGTGAACAACCAGCTTCTTTAGCAACAACCTTTAGAAGCTGTTGCCTTTGTTGGAGGTGGGGGAGTAAAGACTGTCCGCATGACAACTGCAGTGGGAAAGGTCACATCCATCACAGTGTCTAGGAATCCTTCTGATCCACTGTGTTGATCGTTTCAGAAAAGGAGCTTTTGGATTTTCATAAACTGTTATGAATTAAAAGTCTCAATGGACAGAAAAAAAAGCTTATAAAAAATAACAGTTTAATAAACCGGTGCAGTGTATAGGTTCATGTCTTAACTTGACCTAACGATATTAGTCAAGTTTTTGATTGGTTCCTAACTTATGGATGAAAAATAGAAAAAAAGGATTCAGGCTGTAATGGGGACATTTAAACCGTCTCCATCTCTCGTTTGTACCTTTCAGGTCCTGCAGGGTTTAACAGTAACAACATTAATTGGCTGAACTTGAATTTCATTTCCTTTCCATTTTCATCGAAGCAAATGTTCAATTTGAAATGTAACTTATAAATATATAGAAGGACAACAAATGAGCAAATGTCAGGAGTAGGAATGGATTATTTCTATTTATAATAAACCATTTAGAAACTGACCTAACATAACAGCTTGTTCATGCTGGAGCTTATTTCAGATGTCGATTAGGATGTTGAATTTATTAGCGGCTAATCCAGGCTCCTTTAAGTTGCACTAATGTGGTCATGTATAGTAATTGTTTAAAACCAAATGAAACCTCTACTTTTTAAATCACAATCAGGACAAAATTTGTTTGTCAAATTAATTTCATATTACTGAAAAGTATCCGTTTCTTTGCAGCCTTCTTTGTTCTCTGTTTTTTCACATGGATATTTCAGATTATCCAAATAGATATAAGATGAGGACAACCTAATTAAATTTAAAAAGGACCTCTTTAAAATTACTATTTACTTAACAAGCAGGGATAACCGCTTTCCAAAACAAGCTGGTCCAATATGAAAGGGTAATAACCACCCACACCTCCTAGAGTAAATTATGGTTTTGCTTGGTGGCTACAGATGCGATCATTGTCAAAAATTCTTTTACATTGCTGGGAATAAAGTGTTGGCAACTTTCTTTGCAGAATTGATCTAATTTAACATATTGTAAGGTTTGCACATAGAAATAGCCCCAATTCACAAGAGACAATCTTGATGGGATTTTACTGCATAACACAAGAGTCACAATTTTACAGCTAGATGTTTTCTAGCTTTCCATTTCGCCAAGATTATATCTCAATAGCATTGGTTCTGCTCGGAAATCTCTCACGGATGCCATTTTTGTCTCTTTGAATTGTTGAATCAAAAACTGTTACAACCCCAAAGGGGGTGAAACATAGCAACAAGCAAGGAATAAAGACAGCACAATTTCAAAATGATTCACATCAGTTTTTTTTTTTTTGATTGGTTTGAAAAGGATAACTGCGCCTGTAACTTGTGGGGGAGGAAGGGACAGAGGGTTGTGCCTAACAAATGAAATAAACATAAAACACTTCCTGACTAACCACTTAAAGCTAAAAGACCAGATCAAACAAAATAAACACCACAACTAACTTATCTAAAAAGTGGTTATCAAACCATACAGAAGTTGGAACGAACCACTATACTAGTGAACTAGACATCAGCCAGACTACTTTTAGGAATGTACCCCAAATATCTAAGTCCACATACCTAAAGTTTGCAGCATCCAGATCCAATCAGTGGAAAATAAAGATTTGTGAATGAAGAGAGCAGCTCTCTAGAATGAACACATTGAACTGCTTCTAAAGCAGAGCTCCTACGTGCAGCTTGTCTAAGTAATTAGGGGAGAGCCAATGGCAATGAAGGATTCAACCACTCCCTAATTAGTGATGATCAGGTAATTGACACAGCAAAACAGGAGGGCAGAGTCTCTGCATGTAACAGAAACATTAACCTTACTTGAAGCAGGGAAGTCTGTTTGGTTGTGGGTGGTATTCTGGTTTATTTTATTAGTTAATTAGTCTTTGTGTCCTTTGAGTGATTCTATGAAAACAGACACTCCTTCAAACACTCACCCCTCTGCTCCTCTTTCTCAACTTTTGGAAATTGACCTAGTCCAAACTGCAGTAGGTGTAAAAGATTTGTTATACATCAGTTAGGATGTTTTCTTAACTGTATCATAATTTTACAATTTGGCCTACATCATGTTGTCATGTGGGATTTGCATAAAGGGGTTTCTTTGTCCCACATGTCTGGAAGTAATCAGGGCTTGACATGGCTGCTGAAATTAAACAAAAATGTCCACAATCCCAGTGAATTTACTAATTGGAAAGGCTAGGTTGGTTTGGATATCTTTGTTTTCTTTATTAAAATAAGCTCTTGATTAATATGTATTTATTTAGAAAGATTCTCATATTTTAAGAACAATTCAAATTCTTCTATTGCTCTTTGAAAATAGAACCCAAAGCAGATTTTCAGAAATAAATATGAGCCTTACTACAAAAAAAAAAAACTACTCTCATCGTATCATTTTAAGGAGTCTGTTGTTTTTCTTCCATTTGCTGTTCAGCAACATATAAAACAACACCACAAAACTCTTTATTTTAATCAATTATTGTTTTAGCTATTAATTTAGTTGATATTGAGTATTTTTCTAAACTAGGAACAGGTATAAAACTCTCCAACATGGCAGACATGTGACATCTTCTGTTTGTTTTTAATGTCTGAGATTGTGGCACCCAAAATGTACTTTATTAGACAATCTGGTTAAGCTTGACATTCATATTTCTGATTACTGACAAGTGTAAAACTGGGACATAGGCATGTTTACATGTTTCTTTTCCTTTTGTCTGAGTTTTTCAGAAATTTGGATTTAGATAATAAACATGACGAGTTCCGCAGCGGGGCTTTGAGATTAAAGTGAAATCAAACCAGTGTTTCTGTGTTCAGCACAGAGGGAAACTAAATTAAGAGTTTAGTCTTAACCTGTTTATGAAATGTAGAATAAGATTAAATAATCTAGCTTTAGAGAAGTTAAAATCTGACCAGAACCACTTCAGATATATCGTATGTATATTGTTATAGAAACCATTTAGTTTTTGTTTCGGAGAGAACGTGTAAAAAAGAAAAAAAGTCATCTATGTTTTATATATTCAAGCTTTTTTTTTGTATTTTTATACTTGAAGAGGATTCATAAGCATGTGACACATTTATTCTGTAAATTCTTTATTTTTCTGAGTTAAAGATTTTATTTTTTCTGCGAACCATGAAACAAACCATGAACACACGTTGCCGTAGAAACCAGATGGCATTTGCTAAAACCAACTGTAAAATAGTGGCACCGCTTTTATTTAAAAAAAAAAAAAAAAAAAGCACATGAAATGCTCCTGTCAACTAGGAGACGTCCCGTTTCTAGATGTTTTATTCTATTCTAACCAACAGTGTGTGAGATTATACAAGTTCAAGTGTTAATCAATGGTTTCTTGATGAATGTGTGATTGTTCAATCATATGTGGATGTTCAGATGATGTATATAAACCCAAATAGTATATTGAATTCATTTATGTGATTTCCTTTTTTATATATAAAGGGGGAAAAATATTTCAAAATGGCATGAATACTGTAAACATTCCTGGAAAACATGCACGCCGGCTGAACTGACGTCTCATTTTAAATCTGTGTATACCTGTGAGTGTACCATAGAGTAAAGAAAACTGTACAGCGACATATAGATTTTTGTATTCTGTTTAAAACCCTTATGTCAGAATAAACAACAAAAAAATTGACTGACATTTATGAACAAAGATATTTATCAACTAGAAGCTGTTCCTTCAGTTCGTTTGAAAGTGATGCTTGCTGTGTGGGGTAAGTGTTGTTTGTGAACTGTGACCAAGAATGATCAACTACTACAAAGTCAATATACTGTAAGTAAAATCCAACTAATCCATGCAGAACAAAGCACAAATCTGTGACTGGAAAAAAAAAACAAACAAAAAAACTGAGCAAAAAACAATGCTGCTTTGTGTGTGAAAAATCCAACAGACAGGTCGCTGCTTTTTGTACGTTCCTGTTGTGTTTTTGTGACAATAAAGGTGACCCTCTGATACACGGCAGCTGTCCAATGTGCTGTTTATTCCATCATGTTCGTGACTAATGTGACAAAAGTACAAGAAAAGAAATCCCTAAATGAACCTTTGGAAAGTCGCAAACGATAACCTGGAGTAAAGTTGTATTAATAAAGTAAAATAACTTTTGTATTTTTACACAACTGTTTATGCTAGAAATGTTCCAAAAAAGCTCCAATTGCTTTTATTTAAAATGAAATGAACAACTCTAGCTAAAAACATATTTTAAACAATCAAATGTTTAAGCTAAAATATTTGGCAAACATATTACTTTTTTAAATGCTTGCAGGTACATCTCTAACTTGAATATATATATATTTTTTTTTTTTCAAAATGAAAGTTTTTCATAAACCACAGCATAAAGTTTAACACAGTTTATTTTATAATAGTTTACAGCTAATGAAAACCTCAATTTCCCTTTTTTTGAGACCAATAAAAATTTTTCTTCCAGATCTTTCTTATGACTTATCTGTTGGCAAAGATGGCTGATATTTGTCTATGCAGTCATGAACACCCTCAAGGATGAACATGGACAAAAAAGAAACATTAATGCTGGCTGATTACACCTGCAGCAACTCAGGAAGTGGTATATTTCCACAAGAGGTGTTGGTGATCTTCAACAACATCATCATTCAAGCTGTGTTTTGCCCATCAATCACTGTGAGGTTTGACTCATCCATAAAAGCGCAGCGCCTTGTTACGACACTCCTGCATCCACCCCTATGTGTGTTGCATAATAGGATGGGCTGTACCTAAACTGCATTTCCTTTTGGGGATGAATAAAATATAAATGAATTGAATTGAACTGTATGATAACAAGACAGGTAAAAAAAAAAAAAAACAGTAAATACAATTGATGCCAACCTTACCTCCATCCAGGATGTGCACTGGTTTAGAGTTTGAAAATGGAAGCTGACATTTCTGCAGAGCCTGCAGCACATCCTGGAAATAAACTGCTTAGACCTTTACCTTCAGCTCACCGTTACAGAGACAGTTTCTTCATCCAGAGTGTTCATCGGTCTGATAAACCCATTATACTACCAGTTTATAACAAGTTTATATGTGTGAATTCAATTTTAAAAAGAATTTCAAAGAAAACTGAAGTTGCCGAGGATTGGATCATTATGAATGCAAGTTTAAAATACTGTTGATTTATTTTAAACAAGATGACAAATACCTTTTTTATCTAATTTATTCAAATGTAATTTATTTCTGTAGACAGAAATGTCAGAATAGGAGTCACTGATGGAGGCTCTGATGTTCTCCACTTATCTAATGGATCACTCATGTTTACATTCAGCTAAGAGCTGTTTATAAGAAGGTTAAAGAAAGAAAGGATTGATCTAATTACTTGAATTTTTATTGATAAAAAAATCTTGTCGCCTCTTTAAAAAGGTTTTCTTTAACCAAGAATTAAATGCTATGAGTCACTTTCTGGCCAAGAAGTTTCTTTTTAACCCTGTTCTGTGCAAAGCTTGAGTGAGTCGTCCGCTGCCGATGGGTTTTTTGATAAAGATGTAGGACTTGATCTCTGTTTAATAAAAGATGAGCATGTGATTGTTTAACAGAGGCCTCAGTAATTTTAATCATGTTGACTCTGGAATTTTCCCCTTCAGTAAAACAATGTCAAAGTCTAACGCCTGAAAACTAATCAAATATGTGTTCAGTTGAATCAGATCCGCTGCTCAATTGAGCTCAGGGAATGATTGTGTGGATAAGATGAATGTTTAATGACTTCAGAAGAGTAGCAGGACAAAAATCAAGATCTTTTGTGGACATTTAAATCCTAATGGTTCTTAATCGTTACACATTTATACTCAAACTAATTCAGTTTGGTTAACCCTTTAAAGCCAAGTGTATAATATTTAATACATGAGTTTTTGAGATGTCTGCATCATCAGTGGGATGTTTTTGTTCTTGAAAACCCAGACTTACAAAATCAGACACATGTAGTGAACAAAAGATGTATAAAAAATGTTTTCATTTTTAAAAAGCTGAATTTTCTGTCCATTATTTCATGGTCCCGGCTTTAAAGTGTTAAAAGCAGAAAAAACTCAGAGCATCTTCCTTTTATAATGTGCTGCCTCTGCAAATCTTCATCCTAGATTGTTTTTTTTTTTGTCTGTAAAGGATTTGTGCAGTCACATTTTATTCTTATTTAGTTCAGTCTAACAGCCAGTTAATCAGCTCTTTATTGTAGTTAAGTCTACTGTTGCATAAAAAGAGCCTTCACAAAAGAAAAGTGGCACATTTCCTCTCATTAATAGAGGAGAATAAAAATAATAATCCTAGATTTCTTATTAATTATTGCCAAACCTACCCAGAGCTCTGTTGAAACACCCAACTATTAGCAGTAATGGCTATCTGGGATTCTTTATAAACAAGATTAATACTATTAAAAAAAAGCATTATTGGCACTCTCAGCAAGCCATCCCGGACTCCCCCATGTAATGCAGGAATAAATGTGTTTAATATGCTAAAAGTATTTCATGTATGTATTATGCAGAATCATAAATTATACATTTAGACAGCTTGGGTGAATTAATATGTGTGTATATCTATCAGCAGGGGCTACAGTAGAGTGCAGTCTGTCTTCAGCATTTTATTAGGAAAATACAGATCGTGCTTGTTCCCTTTTTTCTATTGGTCCAGTCCAGCTGCAAAGTATAATGAAAACATACATACAATCGACAGCCGTATAAAATACTTTATTCGAAAACTGAAGCAAAGCAGAAATTCAGTATTAAAATAATTTATTTAAATCTTTAGCATAGTATATGAAAATTGTCACGTTCTTCCTTTATTATTCACTTCTCTTTCTGATATCTGTGAATCCTTAATGAAGTCTCTGTGTCAGATTTTTAGCTGAGTGCCTCACTCCATGTAATTGTCCTGATTAGCTTGGATGACTTCCAACATCATTAACATCAAGCAGATAATTTAATGTCTTCCACATTTCTTTCTATGAACTCTGCAACATCTCTGCAGGAGCAGAAAAACCTCCTCAAATGCAATAAATGTGACCGTTTTATCACCAAAATATAAAAACGTGGATTAAAATGATTCCTCTACTGTTAAACAGTTTCACTGACTCCCTGGTGTTCAGAGGGAGATGTCTGAAGACACTTGAAGCTGTTGACCTGGTTTCCACTTGGAGCTGTGACGAGCGCCATCCATCCGTCTGTACGGCTGATTCCTTAAATCTGAGATGAAAAGGAAACCATAAATTAAACAAGATGCTTGAAAGCAGTAGATATGTAAAACATTGAGCTTTACTGGACATAATGGATGGAGTAATTTCTATCTCTTATCGTTCCCTCTTTGATTCAGTTGTCCCAAACACCAGATTTCTAACTTTGAGTTACATCCTCGTTCCAAGAAGAATGAATCAACAGAAGGGTTCATTAACAGGGTCCAAACAACAGGACACATTGACCTGATCAGGAAACATCTACACCTTTAGATCAGCGTTTTTTGAGCAGACGTGCATCCAAATGTTGCAGGACAGAGACTCCTCCTCTAAACTTAGACCAGGGTGCTCAAGTCCAGTCCTCAAGAGCTATTATCCTAGAACGTTTTGATGCACCCCATTTTAATACACCTGAAACAAATGAGTGGCTCGTTACCTACCTCTGATGAAAAAAATGAGGGGACTGAGCCTTTATATTAAGGTGTTTTAGAGCAGAGATGCGACTAAAAGTTATAGGATGGTAGCTCTGGAGGACTGGACTTGAGCACGCCTGACCTAGATTAGCTGCTGAAACATCTTCAGACACTTTGCTTTTCTTTAGCCAAACCTATAGATTGAGGAAAAATCAGTGAGGAATCTCCACCAGACCTGGCATAGACAGAATTAAACTACATTTATCAGCATTTTAACACAGATTAGAGTCGCATTTTTTTTTCTTTTCAGCATGTTTGCTTCTTTTTTAAACATTTGTATTGACAGTAGATATTTGTATAAAAAATTGGAAACGTTGAAAAATGTTTACATTTTTTTCTTCGAACTACAAATTGGTTTGATTAAGATTTTGTCAACCACCAAGTTAATTGTAAAGGTAAATCTAAAAACAAATAAATTATTATTGTTTTTGTCCTGCCGCTGATTACAGAAAATAAAATCAGTGAAAAATCGTATAAGATAAGATGAATGTGGCTCACAGAAGGAAAACTTAAAGACGGAAACCTGAATCAAATCAGTGGCTTGTTACCAGGCCACCGCTGACCTGAATGAGGAAATAAAGCCTTTAGATTCAGGTGCAGTGATGTGTAACATAATTCAGGTTTCATGCATTATTGTCAACTTAGAACAACTACCATCTTTAAAAACACATCAAATATGAACAATGTCCTCATAGAAAAATAAAAATTTAACAATGGTTTAGGATACCAGATTAATTTTAAAATACTTGGCTATAGAACAATATTACTGGTTTTTATGTTGGCTGATGAAAAAATATCACAACATACAGCTGAAGTAACAGCATCACTGACAGAATTCATTGCTTTAACACATACAGCATTTATAAGAGTTTAAAGGAAAACAGGGGGATTTACAATCTAAATTTAGTTGATCAGATACTCTAGCCCACAGTCCATCCACAGTAGATGGAGGTAATGTCTCTTAATGTTTAACACCATCCGCTGATGAGCTCAAGAAGAAAAAGGTCCTTGGTTTCTTAACACTTTCACTGCTGACACAGCAGATATGGCACCCAGGTTTTAGTTAGCCTGCCTGTTAGCCCGGTTGTGGGCAGGCTGGCTGCACATTATAAATCACTATGGTAACTGATGAAATTTGTTACTGCTTTTGTGAAACCCAGTTGCTGCTTGATTTAGCCCAAATATTCTGAAAATCCTGACTTAATCTGATATTTTGGTTTTGTGAAACAGGGCCCAGGTGGTGTTGCCATGGAAACACACCCATGAGCATTACTGATGTGTGGAGGGGAGAGGTTTTGGATTCTCTTTGGGTTTATAGATTGTTTATCTTTAATATGTTACAGTTCTATTCTTTTTTTTATTTAATTGTTTTTTTTAGAATAGATTTGATATTTAATAGAACAAATCTTTCTTTTTTTTTTTATAAAAAGCATTTTTTACAAGACTGTGGTTTATGTTTAACCACTTTAGGCTGACCATCCCAGTCATTAAAAGAAGTGAAATAGCCCTTTATTTTTCAAGTTCATCAGATAACACTTTACATTGATGTTGATTATGTAGAGTTATTGTAACTGCATCCAAAAACTTAAGAATTTTGTCTCAGAATTAGATAAATCTTTGGATACAGTAAATATGTTTATTTTGTAATTATTCATGTATTCAAAAGTAGAACATTTCTGCAACTCATTGCATAAAAAGTGAGTCTCATTAAATGTTTTTGAAGCATAAAACTCTGCTAGAAATGTTTTTCTTCAGATTACAAATACTAACTGGGACTTCTGTCTGTTGGAAGAACTGAAGTCTGTGGAGAAAACTGAAAACAAAGTCTTCCTTCTTCAGAGCTGCTGAAACTCCTGCTAAGATGTGACGTTCAGCATCAGTTTGATCTAAACAGTGACAGTTTTCCCCATCAGTGAGGCTTAAAAATGTTTTGGTGTTACATTAGTTTGTATCCAGGACATCTTCTTCTGTTTATGCAGCTTCTTTTCCTGATCAGAAAATAAACAGAACAGCGGCAATGATGGTTTCCTCTCATCGCCAAAGACAAGAGTTGCTGAAGAGACAAGAAGACTGTTTGGCTGAGCGAGCTGTGAAAGACAGAAAACTAAGAACTGCAGGGATGGAAGAGAGGAGGGAAAGTGACGGTTTGATGACTGGAGGAAGATTTTAGAGCAGCATTAAGCTCCAGTCAGGTTTGGAGTCTTTTGTGGGGTTTTTCCCCATGAGTTCAAAGAGGAAATGGTTGTCTTTGGTTATTTATTATTATTATTATCATTATATATTATTAATCTTACCAATGGGAAAGATTTAGCAGGATTTTAATGCTATGTATTTCATTAAAAGTTATTCTCCACTTCATTCATGTTTTTTATTCTCCACTTCATTCATGTTTTTTATGGACATCATCAAACTTTTCGCATAATTCAATAAGAGATCTGGATTTTCTTGTAGACTTCACATTAACTGCATGGTTTCTTAATATTTTCATAAGCAACAGAGACAGAGTCTAAAAAAATCCTAGATAGGTGTCAATATGTTTAAAAAAAAACTGAACACATGTCCAGTCGCATCTGATTTAAGCCTGTTTCATTATTACCAGGATGCGAATCCAACCAAAGGTCATGGAAACTTTAGGTTTAACTGCTTTTTATTGACTAGATAAAGTAAAAAGCTGTTTAGGGAAATCATTAAACTTCTATAACATTGTAGTTGTTGAGCTCTGACAACCAGGAAGCAGTGACCCTGTACTTAATGCAGGTAAAGACACAGAACTCAGGTGGTTTGTTACCAGTGATGATGTCTTCAATGGCACCATCTTTCCCCTCCCTCATTAGAGGAGAACCCTGTCTCCTCTTCAGCTCTGCGATCAGATCCATCTGAGGTCCGCACATGTTGGAAACCTAAGAGAAGAAATCAGTCTCACATTCACCCATTACTAAAATGCATTTTCAAGCATCTTTAAATGAGAAAACATTGTTTAAACCTCATTATCAACAACCCAGCAGATGCACTACATTGCATTAATGTTGGTTCTTGGTTGGTTATGGGTTTTAACATTGGAAAACCAAAGTCAAAAACTAACATCAGTTCAATGTAAAGTTTTTGACATCAATCTGAGGTCATTTAGTTGGTTTCAAGTTGTGTTGGCTAGTAACCAATATCCAGTACATTTGAGAAAGGATTCATCAGAAATCCAAGTTTTGTTTTTGCATCACAATCCAATGATAATAAACTTTAGGGTAGCCTATTATTTCAATGTTGTGTCTTTACCAGCTTGTTTCTTTAATTATTTGTCCCGTGACAGATAAAAAGCTGTAGTGACATTCCTAATCTCCTTCTAACTCAAAGTTATGAAGCCACAGGATTTTCTAATTATTTCAAATAATTCTGTAAACCATTAGGTAAGAGAAGCTGAGCTGTCACCTTGTTCCTTGAAACTTCAGGTTTCGGAGGAGCTGACGGGTCATCACAGTTTGGACTTTGTGTTTTTTTTCTGTGCTTGTTTTCCTGCTCTGCTTGCTGCCAGGAAATAATCAAACCATTAATTAGACTAATGACTGCAGATAAGCTCACTGTAAATCATGTAAACTGAACTGTGACCTCCACAGTATCATCACTGTGAAGACATCACAATCTGTGGAACTGTCAAATCTCTGACCTTGTAAGCTTTGATGAAGCGGAGAAAAATCTGGAAGAACTCTGAGGGTGGAGTCACTTTGGGATCTTCTCCAAAGTACTTCACAACTGACTCATATGTAGCCTGGTGGCATAACAAAGAGTGAGGAGCAGAAATTAAAGCTGGAACTCTAAATGATTCTCATCAGTGGAGACATACCTGTGCCGTCTTTCCGTTGGTCATCAAAGACTCAAGCAGAGGAGTGTTGGTGCTCAGAAATGTTTCCAGAACAGGATTTTCCTCCTCTGCTAAGAATTCGCTCCTGGTCAGCTCCATGCCTCTTTCCAGAGAGTTCAGATTCCTCAGGATGTTGTCAAAGGACACTAACACAGAAAAAAGATCCATAATGAAAGCAGGGGTCGTCAAGGAAATAAAGGTTTTACTTCACTTTTTTTTTTGTTTTTTTCAACTGTTGCACAAAAGAAAAGGACCTTAGTAAATTCAGAGAACAAAAGATACTGATAAAAACTCAGAGTCCCAGAAAGTTGGAGGTTTACAGATGGAAACTACAGTATATTTATATTTTTAAGCTTCAAAGCTCTAGAAACTTTTTTCCGTTTGACCAAAGTGATCTTTGTTCCACTGACACAGAGTGAAATAATGCATATTCCAAGGAAATCGGTCTGCTGTTTTCCTTCTGCTTTCCTGAGGGAAGATGGTGCTTGAAACTTCTGCTCTATGCAGCAAACCAAGCAGCTACTGGACTACAAACTGCTGCAACATCTCTGTTCATCAGATCTACCCTCCTGTTCATCATATAGCTTCACAGTAAGCTAAAAGTTAGTATTATTTGTATTTTATTGGGTTTAAAAGTTGTGGATTTTTTAAATGATTGTTTTACACACTGATAGGTGTGTTACATCTCATGAACCCACCTTAGAATATCTTTTTTAACTTGTTGAATTGGCTTCGCTATCTGAGCCGCTAACGCTAAGACAGCCACCATTTGTTCTGCTGTGTTTGCACAGCTCCTTCTGTTCACCCTGTAAACGGCTGTAGCATCCAGTCAGCGCTCATTATCATTAACAGATTGGGTCATTTTATCCCAAATGGAATAAAAGTCTGCAATGATCTGACAGATGAAACAAAACTTTGACAAAAGTAATGTAAGAAAAAGTGAATGTTTAATATTCTGCAGTTAGATACCCTGTTATGTGAACATTGTAATACAAAGGATCTAGGTAGGAAGCATTTGGTTCCATAAGGAGGAATCCTTAAAAAAATGGCAAACAAGTTGAAAATAATGCAGAAATATTGTGGCTAAGTTTCCATTGTAAATGCATAGATCCTGTGTTATGGCCTCAGGTGTCTCATTACATGTCAAAATCTTACCTGAGCTCTGTAGTTATTCACACACTGAGGGTTAAAACTCTTTGTTTGATCTACGTAGAGGCAACAGTTTCAAAAGTCTGAAACTCTACAATTATTCTTTTGTAATAATCAAAGGAGGATTTTAAGATATCGTTGTTGAAAATAACTGATGTGTAAAAACAGTTCTGCTAAGTGCTGGGAATGGACAATTAATCTGATTCAGATGTGTTTACCTGAAGGAAAATCTAAAATAAGAAGAAAAAGCTGCAAGCAAGTAAATTTTGGTGACATAAGCAGTTGTTGTTTCTCAATTATAACCTGCTTTTTTCCATTCATTTTGATTCAGCAGGAATTGCCAAAGGTTTTTAGGCAGCTTTGCTACCATTTGTTGGTTATATCTGGGTTATGTCACAGCATCTGGTTACCGAGTGAAGCTTTGTCCAGTAAGTTTAGCTCTGTGTGGAAGTTCTGGAGCTCTGGGTATTTTTCATGGATGATGCCAACCATAAAGTGCAACAGCGTCTGTCTGCGGTCGGTTGATTTAGTATCAGGTAGCTTAAAGGAGTAAAAAAAAAAGACAAGAAAATAAAAAAGACTCAATTATTGATAAAAAAAATTAGCTGCAGACTGTATCTTGAATCCAATTAAAGTTTCTCACCAGGTCTAAACTCTGCAGATGGAAACCATACGCTAACCCTCGCTTGCTGCCATTCATGTAGTTTCCAAATGCCAAAACAATCTTTAAATCAGAGAAAAATGGAACATGTTGAGAAGTGAAAAAGTATCACATAGTTGAGAATATATTTTATCATTGCAATGCCTTCTCTTTCTCTCAGACATGTTCTTCAGCATACAACTCTTTCGATATGTTTACCTCCAAGATTTTTTTTAGTTTTACAGATGATCTGATGGACATCGAAGCGGCAATGATGGCGTTAAGTTGCTGCAAGAAGACAGGGAAAACATAGTTTCAGGCAAACACAAATTTGGTAGGACTATTTTTTTTTTACTCCAAACCAAATGGGGACTTAAACACACAGATGTTAGATGACATTATAAATCTTAATAGGAGATAAAAAAAAAAAAAAAAACTATTCCATGCCATTTTAATGTTCTAATGTGCAGAGCTGGAAAAATATTTTTCTGCAGGATGGATTTTTGCTTTTTTAGATCATGCTGGATTTTAGACCTGCTGGATTAAAATTGTGAAATGACAGTTAAAGTTTTCAATAATTCTGTTTTTTACAGATGAATCATAAAGAGCTTTGTTTTGTTTATTTAACTCCTGTTGTCTTAAAGTCACTCCAGGAAAGATTCTCTTTTTGTATAGATCTCTCAGCTATAGATTTCTCACTGTTATCCACTGTTTTACCGAGGCCCAATAGCTTTTTAACCCTTTCTATCATGATATTGACTTATTTATTTCCCCTCAGTGCTCCTCGAAAATGTATTAGGTACCTTAATGATGCAATATTTATGGCATACTTCCTATTATCAGACTAATGCTGTTTGTTATATTTGTTGATTTTACAGGTTAGGATGTGGATAATGAGTTAGAAATTATTTATAAAGGATGGGTATTTCATTTCACAAAGGGTCAATGTTTATTCAATAGTAATAGGAAACAAACAAAAAAAAAACATCTTTTTGCATTTACTCTGGTTATCTCTTTTTGCTGGCTGCTAAAATAGACAGAGATATACCTAAAATACATGTTAAGTGGACTGTTTAAAATGGAGATAACTGAAGACATTTTTGGTCTTTAGTATTTCATTAACTCACACATACACGCACACACATTCTCATCTTAGTGTCTGTAAAGAGGTCCATGTGTTTACTCCCTTTGACTTCCATTTTCAAGTCCTAACTGTCAATAACTCTAAACTAACCAGTACCAGTGTACACCTAACCCTAACTGTTAACTAAAGACATTTCACGCCTTAGTTCTTAAACTAACTGTTAGCATGAAAGGAAGTAAGGATTAGCAAAATGTCCTCATTTTGGTATAAATAATCCTCAGTTTGTCAGAGGAATTGGAAAAATTGTCCTCACTCTAAACCCGAAAACAAGAGCACACACCCAGGTGCTTTTCACTTCTGCTAGCAAACATGTTGCCCAAGTTGAAACTTTAATAATGGTCCAGTAGACCATTATTAGCCTATTTAGTCTGGATGAAAGCAGGCTGGTCATTGGAGGACAATTGGCATATACTGTACACAGTATCTAGAAAGGTGTGTGAAATCATGGAGCTGGAGCCAAGCTCTTTAAATAAGGAGTGTTTTACACTGTAATGTTAACCTTTGTTTCAGAAACAGTTGTTGGAATGTATAATAACATTTGTAGTGTTTTTTTTTTTTGCTATAAAGCAGTACAGGTGTAAAGAGAATTCAAAGAAAGAGTAGGTGAAGGAGATGTTTTTACCAGAAATGCACCAATAAGAACATCTGAAATGGCAGATATTGCTGTTATGGCCGATAACCAATAATTACCATTATTATACATGTCTCTAGCTTTGGACACATTGAAAAACCCACCAGAGTGCTGACATTGCTTCTCTGCTTCAGTAAAACTCTGACAGACCTAAGCTGATGTTCAGTCACTTGACCAAGCAAACCTCACATTACTAATTCCCTCCTGAAACGCAAACAGCAACTAACGGAAAATAAACATTGGCTGTTGAAATCAGCTCACTTACTTATCGGACCGACGGTGTTAACATATGACCAACATACAGATGATACCAATGTTAATCATGGTATATGTTGTGCATCTCTATTTTTTACATCTGGGTTCGAGCTTATGCATTTTCTTCTTGTTGACATCATATATACTCACAGGCTGGATGTTCTGGACACTCTCTGGGAAGTTTCCCATGAAGGTGAGTGTGCTGATCCTCTGGGAGAGCCTCGGGATCTTGCCAAAGCGCACCATGAAGCGATCCTCTTCGCTGAGCTCATCCACTGAATGGCCTTCGCTCTCATAGGTTTCGATAAGCTTCATCTCGTACTGAGTGGGGATAAAACGTTCTAGCAGCTCCAGGAAGTCCAGACTCAGAGCTTCCTGGTCGTACCTGTGAAGGCAACACTTCTTTAAGTATATATGTTGCGGGGTTCAGCTAAGGGTTTTAAAGTTGACCACATACGTCTCTATGGCATGGCAGATGTCTGATGCAGCTACGCATTCCTTGCGCAGAGTGATGGCTAGGTTTTTGGCCCTGTTGGGCTCCATTAGAGACACTCTACTGGGGGTCTTCTGGCTCATTTTTTTCTTCAGGGTGCACAGATCTACAGGAGGAGCTTGAGCTTTGGTCTTAAACTGCTCCTCAAAAGCTTCCATGTCCAGCTCCTGAAACAGAAACATCATAGCCATCAACAGTCTACAACTACGGTCTAGAAGATCAATAACAGGTGGAGGGGGGGTTGTGAAGTTCATGTAGCCAGAGGAAACGGAAAGAAGTGTGTGTGGAACATTGTTGTAGCTTGGAAACTCGGCCCAACTAAACATTTAATAAGTTTATACCATTTTTAGAAGAAAGTTTAAGAGGGTGAAAGAATTTAGTTTGCAGACTGATGAACTGTTATTTTCTACATCTGGTAAGCCAAGTTGAAAAGCTGACCTTGGAATAGTCAAGGTCGCCATAAGTCCCCCCCACCCCCCCTTGACTTTTTGACCCTTGACTTTAACTCCACTGGTAGAGTCTTCTAAGGCAATAAGGCTCTGTATGCAGGTTAGACAAGAGTGGTTCCAAAACCCCCTATGATAATAATAAATTTAAGGCAAGAGACATCAGCTGGGACCTCACCCCAGAGCTGAGTCTGGACTTAAGGTCTGGAACAGGAGGAAGCCAGACAGACTTGACATACCCAACTCCCATCATGGAACAGCTGCTATCAGATTCCAAGGGAGGTTGGATTTATGGAATATGGGGGGAAAATGTCTGAGGTAGCCATCCATAGCTGCAACCTTAAGGTCTGCAGGACCTGTTGTGGAAGCAACCTCAAAACCTGTTGGTGGAGCGAAGGGTGACCGGGCCCTGACTTAGAGATCATGTGAGAAGCTCAGCCGTCTGGGACAGGCTCAGAGTAAAACCTCCACATTGAGATAAGTCAGCTGAAGTGACTCGGACATGTTTTTTAGATGCTACTTGGACATCTCCCTCTGGTGGTGTTCCAGGCATGTCCTCCTGGAGGTGGCCCAGGGGATGACCCAGGACATGCTGGAAGGACTATGTCTCTTGGCTAGCCTAGAAAGACCTCAGGCTTCCCCTAGCAGAGCTAGAGAAGTTATCTGATGAAAGGGAGGTCTGGGTGTCATGACTGAGAATGCTGACCCAGTCCCACAAGACACAAGCAGAAGACGATGATTACAAAGAATGGATCAAACCTGTAAGATGTGTTGGTCATCCAACTCGCTGAATATAGTGTCCTCCACCTGGTCTGATTTCAGAGCATCCCAGTTGAACAGTGGCAGACGGTATTTGGTCTGAATAGGTTTCTTCTCTTTTTTGCCTTAAGGGGGAATAAAGAAAATGTTAAGATTTCAAGATAATCGTGTACTCTGTAAAAAAGGGTTTATATTAGGAAGAAATTCTTAAACTTGTCAAATGGAGCTTATTGGTTTTGGCTTCAGACTTATAAGGCTCTCTGCTGTTCAGTTTCAACGTTCCCATGATGTTTTAGAGCATTCAGAGCTACTGAATGAAACTGCTTGTTAGCTTAACCATTCCCCTAATGTCATATGTGTCAGTAGCTCCAGTTTCCGAACCCAGTTATTCATCAGAAAACAAACTGCAGAGTGAAATGTAAAGCAAACTGTACAAGATAGGGTTTTGTTTATTCTGACTATGATGATGCATTCTCTAATAAGAGATAAATGTCTAGAAAAGTTGGATAATACACACACCTATCTTCCCACTCCTTGGTCTTCCCTTTAGAGAGCCTAAAGGAAAAGCTGCCATTTTGTGGATTCTCCACATGATTTTTATGTCAAAATACTGTTTTTTTTTCAGGGTTTTTACCTTCAGAATTCAAAGCCCTTTTTTCAAAGTTTAATTAAAACCTTCATTCTGAATTTGATTAGAGCACTGGCTGAGACGCTCTTATTTTCCAATGTCCCCTCCACAAAATCAAATAGGTCCAAAGTGACTCCAACATTTGGTGACGGTGAACTCACCTGAGCTGGGAAGTGGTGGGGGAGGGGGAGCTCCTGGTGGTGGGGGAGGCGGGGGAGGCGGAGGAGGTATTAACATCACTGAAGCTGTGTTTGGAGATTGAGAGGCGGTGAGAGCAGCATCTACTTCATCCATCACAGTGTCTGCAAAGATCAATCGCATAATGAATAAAACTCACATTCTGCCTTAGAATAAAATCTCGACATGCTGTTTAAGTGGCTTCAGCAGCAGTAAAAATGGAAGCTCTCTTCAATAGCTTAAAGGGAAAATATGAACTGGAGGATCAAGACCAGTATAGATATCTGCAAATAAAAATTATTATGAGAAAGAGATAAAAACCAACGTAAGTGAAATAATAGAGATATTTCATAAGGCCTATGAGGGGAATAAA
>JAUZNJ010043784.1:0-61113 GCA_034780135.1 Jordanella pulchra | reverse complement strand
GGCCTCTCTCATCTTTTTAAGTGGGAGAACTTGCACAATTGGTGACTGACTAAATACTTATTTTCCCCACTGTATGTGTATGATTTACAGTGAATGTAATCCATGATTAATTTAACTGATAAATAAGTATGATAACATTTCAGAATTTCTTTTCCCTTTTTTGTGAGTGAATAACTTCCTTCATTAAGTAAAGGATAAATACTATAAATCATAATATAATCAAATTTACATTTGCTGATAAACTTTAATACACTATGTTAATTCTGCTACACAAACTTGAAACTGAAGACTGGAAGAGACATTCATTCAGACCCCAATCACTCTTGACTTCTCTTAATCCTTCTTCAGGAATTATTCTCTCTTATATTCTGTAGCTTTGGTTGTTTTCCTTACAAAAACACCTGTCTAAACAGCAGCAAAGCCAAGAGCCAGGCTCTCCTGTCAGCACCGGTGACAGCTCTTGACAAAAATTCAGCAGAGACGTATTCTAAGACGTCCACTCAGGCGAAACAATACACGTGTGCAGGAATGACCCCACCTGGGTTGCTTCCCTCTCCGCAGTCCCACAGTTGTTTGTGGTCAAAGACAGTCCCCTTTTGACCGCACCTGGGGGAAGATAGATGTGAAAAGTGTCTACAAAAAAAGATCGCTTGCTTAATGTTTTTTCGATTTTAGTTTCAGGAGTTCCAGATGCACTTAATCCTTCAAAAAATGTCATAATTTCAGTGGTACTGACTTTTCAAAAAAAAAAAAAAAAAAAAAAAAACTTGCAACAAAAGTCCAGGTCATGAAGGTGATTAATTAATACAGCTTACAACCATTTAAGACGCTGTCTGTATCATCTGTCCAGAGTGGATTTAGGTGCTTTTTCAGTGAAGATTTACTGAACAAAGACCAGGTGCCTCATTAGCTGCCAGAGATTAGCCAGGTCTGTGTAGACGAGGATCGCTGAGGTGGTCAGGTTTCTGTACCTCATGCTTAAATTTCATAGCATGGACCTTTAATCTGTGATGCACTTGTTGGCAATGGTTTAGATCCCGTCATCTGCTGCTCACATGACCTCCTCCGGGGGCCTCTTCCTCTTGGATTTTGTTCTCTGCAAGAAGTGAAATATTGCAGTGACACCCAGCCCTGAATCTGTTACAAGCTAACAAAGGTTGAGTAATGACAAAGTCTGCACACATTCACCAGAGCTTGCACTGAGGATCGTAAAACTATACCTCTCAAATGAGCATCACTTGCTGCTTCAAGGTTTCTGCAAAGTTTAGATGTTCATTTTTAACGCCAAGCAAAATACAATCTAAGAGTAATTTCACAAAAATAAAACATATATCTAAAAGCCTTTGGTGACACAATAAACATGATTATTTGATGTACAAAAATAGACTAGAGTAATATGAAAAGGTGCTGAGACATCTAAAGGGAAAGTTCTTAGTTTCAGACTAAGAGTTTAGAGTCATAGGTGCTTCAAGCTTTCATCACTCATTAAGATTTAGAATAAAGAGACATACTTCTGTATATTTTGGCATTTTGAACCATATGAACATGTATGTTGAAAAGTTGAAGAGTGATGACCTAAAGGAGAATTCCTGTGCATATTAAGGGTATGTTTCTTTTCTTCCTGAACAAACTATTGGTTTCCACTCACCTATCTTCACATTAAGGAGGACTCCCATAGCATGAGACAGATCAGAGGCCATGGCTCACTAAAAAAGGAAGGTCTATCTGATGGCCAAATGTATGAAAGGAAAACCTCTTGGTGAACTCTTATACTAGCAAGTTTACAAAGGCTGGATTCCTTGATTCTGAGGTAATATTTTTAATAGTAGTGGTGCTTCATGTGTCAAATATGACTAGAAAACACCATTTAACTTCAATCTATTCATAAAACAATCCTGAGTTTTCTTTCATTTGCTTAGCAATGGCAGCAGGAGGTGTCTGTGGCATTAAAGCCTGTCGGCTGAAACATTCATTAGTGGTACAATCAAAGGAAAAACAAATGAGGAAAATAAAAAATGAAAGCCTGATTTTAAATGACTGTACGCAGTAGCTGTATATAATCTAGGACTCTCTCAGTAAAGTAGCACTCTGAAGATCGCAAAACTCACAAGGAGCCGTTTTTATATTTACCAAGGGACAACAGCAGATTTGTTTTGCCATGTAATATTTCTTTATTTGGAAACAAGATGTCATATATATAACTATACATTACCAAAAGTACTGATAAGTGAGATGACTTATTGTACCAATACATATTTTACAAGCAATGATAAAGCGACAATTTAGTTTTAGGCTTTTTTTTTTTAACATCATGCTCGAGCAAAGCATCATGAAGACTCTGGAAAAAAACAAGATGTTTGAAACTGAACACTTCAAGAAATAGGACAAGCCAAAAAAAAAAAAAAAACAGGCATTTAAGACAGACAGAAAACTTACGATCTTATATTTTTCTCTAAGATGAATCCTTCACAACTGAGAGTTTAACAGGTTATCTAATCAAAATTCAAGCTTAAATGACCCTCAGGTTTCCACTCCTGACATTTCAACGCTATTTTAAGGCTAACAATACTTTACAGCATCTAGCAGAATTAAGGTGGGAAAACAAAATGGTATGAATAGCTGAATTATTTAAATCAATCTAATCAAAACATTGTTTTTAGAAAAAAAAAAATCAATCTCCTTTATTTAATCGGATGCCTAATACTTTTTTTACACCACAATCTTAAGCAATAAAACTTTGCAAAGAATTTGTAGATTTATTTCAGTAACTGCAGAAATTTCACTTCTGTTGATTAGTTTACCTGGTGAACAGAACGGTTAGAATATTAAAAGGAAAGTATAAAAAATGTTGATCCCACCTCTATCTGTCATAAAAAAAACATTTGCAACTTGACATTCAGTACATGTGGCAAACATTTAATAATGCTGAATTATGCAGAGTCCTTTAAACAAGAAGCTAAAGCAGAAAAAAGAAAAACTGCTTTTTTAAATAACCAGCTTGACTCTACAGTATATATCAGGTAAAAGCTTTAACAGTGTATGAAAAATTGATAGCTGCACATAAACTTAAAAAAAAAACAAAAAAAAAAACTGAGGTCCCATTTTCCTTTCGGTGAACCACTCAAGAACTAACTCCTGTTAAATATCTGATCTACACCATGCAGTCTGTTCTTCATCCCAGCCATACGGCTGACACGTAGGAACACAGAGACCCCGCTCTGAACACTTTCTTATCCAGTTCACTCAAAATTCCTAACAGACTAATACTGACTGAAGATAACTTTACATCTTGAAGTGTGTGTGTGTGTGTGTGTTTCTGTTGGAGGGGTCACTGAATCGCACACATGGAGCTGCGAGGGGTGTTGACCGTCCTGGCTACGGTGTCCTGACTGTAGTTCACGATGTCCGCCTTTACCACACGCTGGAAACGTGGAAACACACACAGTGAGTTAAAATGCAGCTGCATGGATGCACTGTTTCTAAGGAAGCTACAACCTTGGACAACAATGAATCTAAAAACGAAGGTTTTACAGTTCGAACCAGATTATCTATACAAGCTTTAGAAAAATGTAACTTTCATTTCCTGACTTTCTGAAAATGAATAAATCAATTCCTATCTGGTTTAAGGTCAGTCAGGGTTACAGCTATATGTTGCTTAATAATGAATTATATGTACCTTCCTACATTAATTTTAATTGTTTGCTGTTATTAACTAATTGTACATTGATCACACTTCCTTAGAATTTGATAAATGAGTCTTTTAAACTGCATGACTTGCTTTAAACATTTTTTATCATGAATAAAATATAAAACAAAATTGGGGTAAAATGTCCTGAATGTTATTGTCACCTGTGCATTACCTGCAGAGGTTATGACCTCCACCTACTCTGCTTCTTTACCTGATTAGGACTATTTGAAGTAGTCTTTCCAGGTTTGTGTGAAATTAAAGTCTGAAAGTGTTTCCTTACTCTGCAGAATCATTTCAATACTTAGACTTCATCTTAGAAATACAGAATCTAATTCTGTTCAATTACAGAATGTTTAGCTGGTGAAGATAATTGTTTGTTGTTTCTTTTAGGTTGCTTCTTTTTCTATAAAATAAAACAGTTGAACTGAATATCTTCCACAAGCAGTAATTCAATATGTTTGTCAAATCTAATATTGTGTAGGCTTTTCTTCTAGCTATAAATAAACAGAAAGATTTACTGCAGCTTCTGACTTTGAGAGCATACTGTATGTGTTGAGCAGACGTTAGTGTGGTGTTGGTCAGACTCTGAATAAGCATCATCTCAAACTGCTGAGCTGTTTCTTTAACCCAAGGCTCACTGGTGTGCCAACATTTGAAGCTCAGTTGAAACAGAAACTCTAAATATCTGGAAGATGAAGTTACAATCAGGACAGGTTAAGGTGGATTCACACAGCAAGAGAAATGCGATGATTTCTATCCTGATCTTTCTTTTCCAAAGCCCCAGATATCAGGGCCTCTTTCTGCCTTGTGTGATCAGGTCTGCTCAGTAGAACGCTAAAATCCCTCTGATCGCAGATCAGGGGAAATTAAACACGATGGGTTGTCTTGGCCCGTTATCCTCTCCTATGTAGTGTCTGATGACTCAAGCGCATTCAAATAGTTGTTGAAGTTTGAAACCTGAATGTTTGCTATTCAACAAAGAATCAGAGAAGCTGATCCAGGATCTGGCTGGTTGACAGACACTGCATCCAACCAGTGATCTCTCCTCCTGCAGAGCCGTCAGCACTAAACCATGAAAACTGAACAATATACATGAAGAAGTTACACTTCACTCAGTTTTACACGAAAAGCCAGGAGATTCTATTTTTCATGTATGAGGTAAAGTGAGAGTGTCTGATCCCTCCATTGAAATATTTTCTGAACTGTGGCGAAACAGTTTTTTAATTAGTAATTAGTAGTAACTTCAAAAGTCAAAACTTGCCAGTGAAATAAATTTGCTTTTAAATTCTGGTACTTGCAGTTTCTACAACCTAAAAAACATTTGATATTCAATCCAGCTGGTTCAACCAGCGGGAAATTCAAGAGTGATTGGTCGGCTTCAGGGAGCTGTCACTGATTTCCCTTTGCAACCACCCACTTGTATGTGAGGAATGTACAGAGACCAACAACGCGGGGTAGATGTGTCTGAACACTTCGCTTCATGAGAGCCTCTAGATTGGCTCATCATCGGGCTGGAGAGAACATGCTGTATGATGATTTATAATCATCATGTGAAGGCAATCGCTCAGTCATTTTAAAGTCTTGTTGTGTGACCCAGCCTTTAGTAAAATATATTTTAATCACTTCAGACAGGTTAAGATGAACTCTATTGTCCCACGAAGGGAAATTCTTCTTTGGCCCAGTAGTATAGTTACAGCTGCATACATAAAATTAAAGCTCATGAGGCATAACACCAATACAACAACAAAGTAAGAAATAAAAACAGTTCAAAAAGTAACAGGATTACAAAGGAATCTAAAGGTTTCTAGAGGTGATATTGGAACGACGGGGATCTAATTTAACACTACAAACCTACAATTTACAGCAGATCTAACATCTGTAGAGACATACATTCAATTACTGAAGCAAACAGATTTTGCTCTGCTGAGCGTTTTCCTGCCTAATGGGGCCTTCATCCTGTGGGTAGTTCACCAGCTCAGCTTTCACGATCCTCTGAGCAGTGGATAAATGCAGGGGAAAGATGAAAAAAGAAAACAGAGCAATGGCAGCAAGAGAAGAATGATCACCAAGTGTAACTGATGGGAAAAGAAGGATAATGGAGTAAAATGAACAACTTAAAAAACTGATAACTCTAAGTCAGTCACTAATCTGCTTTAGTTTTAAATAATTATTAATTATTATACTACATTAAACTGACATCAAACCAAAATAAAAATGAACCTCTGATAACAAACAAGAACTTGATTATGTTTGCTAATTGTTTTTAGTATTTTTTTTATTTGTTTGAAGCTTCCCTTATGATCCCATAAAAATGACTTATTTGGATCTTGATCAACTGAGCTTTTTGGACAAACACAAGCTGAGTTTTAAACTAGTCTTGCTACAACGTGCTCTTCTCTTTTGGTCCCAATGTTTTTTGGTCTATATTGATGGTTTATAACATACACTCAGCCTTCTTATTCTGCATGACCACTGAAGATTTCCCAGTTGCTTTTCTGATTAATGAGCTGCCAAAGCCTGGTGTCGGGGTTACTGAGTGATCTGCAGCCTCACTATCTGATCCGGCAGAAAGAGAACCAAGACAGAGAGGGCTGCCAGCCAGATACAATACTGTCGGAGGTTGTGACCCTCATGTTCGGCTCTCTAAACATGACAGCTGATAATGAGGCTTTGCTGGGCCTACAGCTACACCCAGAGCCCTGACCTGTTCAAGCTTCATCTCTGCAAACATGACACAAACTTTAAACTCTGTGTTTCCTTTAAAAATGTGTAAACTTTTTCTTGCTTGGAGGGGAAAAAAAATAAACATTCCTTCTTTAATTCTCTATAGCATGTTTAGTTATTTCTCTCATTTAACTGCATGTTTCCCAAACAGATAAAGATCTTTATCTGTTACTTATAGTGTTTTAAATTGGGATTTTCTTTGTCAGTAATGTACTTTTTTTTAAATGAACGACTGAAGTCTTATGTTTGCAGGGATTGTTGCATAACTTCTACAATTTATTCCCATCAGCTGGACTTCCACACAGATTTATGCATTAATGAAAGCCATTATATAATCGACTGACTTTAATTGTTCTATATTATAACAAAGTTTTCCAATCAAACCATGCAGTTGGATTGTTTTGTAATAAACTGGATTAGCTTAAAGTGTTGTGACGCCTTCACATTTTGGGTGGATTTTATTACAGAGGTAATTTTGATTAAATAGCATAGTTTTTTTTTATGAATGAGGTTGATGTAAGAACATCTCAGATGTTTTGCTCAAGTTGTAAAGTGGATCCTGCCAATCATCTAATCTGATAACTCTGGATTAAAGCACTTTTCTTAAGTGACTGACCTATCAAGGGAGGGCTGGGAGAGTGAAGCAGACAGACAGCTCTATTAGTGTATAGCCATTTTCTGTTAGTCAGCAACCCTTCTGGTGAGGGGAGTGGATCTTGGGAATTTGGTCAGTCCTTCTTCTATATGCTCTCCCTTCTCTGGGGGTCCTGACCTCTCTGTAGCCCCCATGCTCATCAACCACTGCCCAGCCAGTGTGGCTCCAGACATTCATATCAGACCCAGGATTAATGCTTCTAAGGGAGGTGACCTTGTAAATCCTACAGCTGCCACCATAGGGCACCTTGGTCTGACTGGCAAGCAAAGATCCCTTTACATCCCAAAACAGTGGGAGATAAACGAAATAAATCAGACAGCCTGCCCTAACCTCCTCACCCTTACAACTGCCTACCTTTGACCCCGGACGTCATGCATTAATGTGGTCAGCGTGGTTCTATTTACAGAAGGAGCGCATCAGCGGTAAGACGACCATCACAGAGGAACAGACGTAACAAACTTGTGTTTACACAACAAAAACTACAACAAAGTCAGGCTGTGGTAACCTCTGATGACCTAACACACTCTCTGTGACCTCACTTAAGTTCAAACTCCGATAAAAAACCCCTTTAAAAAGCCTTGATACTCATGGAGTTTTTCACATATTTCAGCTTGTTAAAATAACAAATATCAAGGTATTCTGGGATATTTTATTTACAAAAACAAAATGTTTTTAAGTTAGGGAGAAATGAGTTTTCAACACTGTTTAATATCTAAAGTCTAAAACACCTTTACTCTGATACTGCAAAGCATAATCCAGGGCAACCAACAGCCTTTAATGACAACCTAACCAGTAAATAATGCACTTGTGTATTAGTTGTCTTTCTGTTTCTATGTCATTTACAGCTCAGCTGTTTGGTATTTATGTTTAAAAAGTCCTGACATCTTTCACCCACAAAAGACTTAATGATAAGAGTCAAATAAAGGGCACTTTATTCAGTATTTAGGTGTTGGCAGTTGGTTGCAATTGATTTATTAAGGGGAAGCAGAATAAAGTAAAGTAGTGGAAAAAAGCTACTTATTTGCTTATTGGGCTTATTTGCATTAATTTCTAAAAGAAAAGGAAATAAAACAGGTATGGGTATTTATCCATCACTTTGTGCATGTTTATCAATATTTATTCATAAACAAGTCTTTTTACAACCTAATACATTACAACAATGAATTTTCTATGATGTGTTTTTTTCTCAATAATTTTAAGAAGTTATGTCCATTTAAGTACAAAACATGGATTCTTTCTCAGCCCTAAAATCATGAAACAATGCAAGCCTGTGATTTCTCATCCCTATTTTATGACCCTTTTACGCCCTCCATACAAACTTTTATCTGTGAAAACCTAGAAAAACCTGGACTGGATTATATAATATTAAATGTAACATTTTTAAATCAGTTTCTGTTCAGCAACACTCATGTTACTTCTATGACAGTTAAACCAGTTTAACAAAGTCCAAATGTTAAAGAATCTAGTGGCTAATTTTAAGTGTAATGGTTATTTTTTAATACAAATCATATGCATAGGCAACAATTAAAATGAGCAATTATTTTGAAAAATCTTTTTAACCTATTTTTATATTTGAGCAAACCATTGCATTTGACTATAAGAGGGGCCAGAGAAAATAAGAGATTTAAAAAGCTAGCTAAGATCAAAGTCTATAAGCTCACCTGGGATTGCTCTATTTCTGCTTTATTTAGCTTGATACCAAGGATTTCAGCAGCTACTCGCTGGAAACAAAGATAAACCTGGAAAAAGATAGAAAGTAGTAATGATAAAGCATCTAAATTTGACTAAAAACACTACAGGTGACTCATCAAGACTAGGTTATACAAACCGAATCGCCCGTCTTTGCCGATACAAACTGACTGATGAGGCTGTTTTCCTGGCAGAAGCGCTGGTGTTTGTCAGCCTTTATGGTCCTCATGTGCTCCAAGTCGACTGCAGAGAAAAGATGGGCTGATGTAAGAAATCTTACAGAAGACGGATGCACAGATTTATATGCTGGTTACAGAGTAATCTCCCAAGGTTAACCATTACATCTAGGAACATAAACAGAAAGGATAACTGTTTACGACTGTTAACACGGGTTAAGATGGAAGACGCCTGCCTAGTGTACAGACAAGGTGGACATATACAAAACATATTTCAACTGTTATTTTCTTTCCTAATCATCTCCTGAAGAGGGTTTTGGAATTAATTTAATGCTGGATTTTCAACAGGTAATTATAATCTTTATAGCCTTGAGCTTCTATTCCCAGCTGGTGCTAAAGATGGACGTGATACATTGCTTGTAAGTGTAGCACATTTCTACCCTGAAGCCATGAAGCTCTTTTTGACTCAGAAAGAAAAATCAGCCCATCTGTGCTGAACGGCATCAGAGACAATACATGAATGAGCAAAGACTTGAGGCTACGCTGACAGAGAGTGTAGATGTTGAACAGAGTTTGACTTATGACCACTCTGGGCCTTTAAGGTTGGCGCAAGAATCGAGAGCTGGGACCATTACCCACACACCATTTCAATGAGAAGGCACAATGACAGCATCCTTTTTACCTATTGTCAAGATCTTCCTGTGTATCTGACTCCTGTGCAATGATACCGAAAGCTTTCCTGCTCTTTTTCCTCATACTAAGGGGGTCATGCAGGGGTCGATAAGGAAGGTCACCTGGGGGTCCTGCAGCTGAAAGCAATAGCTCCATTCTTTATTCCTGGCTTTGTGCAGGAAGGTGGCCACGCCCGGTATCTGGTGCATACATGTCTGTGTTACCTGGAGGAGGTCAGGCTACTGTAAGGTGTTGCATTTCTCCTACCCTGGTTCTGAGTTTTAGTCTTTGTGTGAAGTTTCATTGAAGCTGTCAAGGATTTAGCCTTTTCTCATGCCCCTCAGAGTGCATTTGTGAAAATGTGTATAAGAGGGTGGTTGGAATAAAGGCAAAAGTAGAGAATGGCACAGATGACTGGCAAGAAATGTAAACCCTGCAACAGGAAGAACAACTAAACACATAAAGCCTTTCTTATAATGGATTCATGTCCAGAGCAGACTGTCACATCTGTAGCCGTGCATAAACAGTGTCAGGTCTAAGGCGTCAGCAGGTTAATTCCAGTCATTCACAGAGGAGGCACCCAGCACGCTACAGGAGGTGTTAATCCTTTGGATCCTGCAGCACTTGGGAAAAGAAATTCATCATGCGTCGCAGTCAGATTAACCAATATTAACACTATAGTCTGTGAGAAACACGTTGGATTCAGCTCCACCCATGGATGTGTGCATCAATAGCAACTAAGGTGCTAGAAATCATCAAATGATGCATAATCTGTATTTACATTGTATTAAGAGAGGGGTTTATCTGGCCTATTGGCGACTTCATTAATGTTTCTGTCAGCAATCTTTTTTTTTCTTAAACTACAACTAAAGTTGGTAATATTTTCTTCACATCAATGAGTGTGAGAAGATGCCCTGGCTGCTTTCTTTCTTTGCTCAATCTCTTTTATCTATTTATTTTATTTAATACTTTATATTAACAGGAAAATCTCTTAAAAGTCACCATCTCATTTAAAGAGAGCTGTGACAAAAACATTAACAACAACAACATAAAAACACCAGTAAAAACTAAAATGACAATAATAACAACACTAAAATAAAAACATACGATCCACTAAGAACATCTATAGATCAGAGCCAAACAACACCAGCAGAGGTTTAACCTAAAACAAGTACAACTGTATCCAAACCATCAGGGTCGTGTTTGAGCCGCTGCCCAACTCCGGTGAAGTGCAGGTCACACCCTGGACAGGTCTGTCGCAGGACAACACAGAGACACACAAAGACCTACAACCATGCACACACACTCAGACCTAAGGACAATCTAGAGATCCCATTTAACCTAGCAATGCTATTTTTCAAAGGTTGGAGGACGCGGGAGTACCAGGAGTGAACCCACTTGCTGCACGGCTTGCTTGGTGGGTACCACTGTTGCCGTGAAGCAAGTGGGTTCACTCCTGGTACTCCCACGTCCTCCAACCTTTGAGAAATAGCATTGCTAGGTTAAATGGGATCTCTAGATTGTCCTTAGGTGTGAGTGTGTGTGCATGGTTGTAGGTCTTTCTTACAGCCATACTACTCTTACAGAGCCTGTTGTCTTGTCTTGCTTTAATTTGTGTAGAATAGAAATTATCTTTATTATTATTTATGCATAGCGATGCAGAGAAACAATTATTTTCAAAAATAAAAAAAACAGATGTACAAAAACAGCTGATTTCAATTTTGAGATTGAGTTTGTTGGAAACAGCGATGGTTGTAAAGTCTAAAAGCTGCTGCCAGGAACAGTCTGCAGTTCTACTCTCAGGCATCCAGGATGCAGTAATCTGTCACTGAGGGAAGCTCTCTATCCCTGCAAAAGCATCATGCATGGGATGGGAAACATTGTGCGATAGTGGTGCTATTTTAGCATCAATCCTTTTGTCTCTCACCACCTTAACTGAGTAGGTGTGGCATCCTAGGAAAGGACTGGCCCTCCTAATGAAATATCCGACTGAATTACATTTAAAAATCCTTAATTTTGAAAACACTAAAGATCGGACATTTTTGAATGTGGACCTTTAAATGTAGCTGAAATCTTTGATCAAATGTAACGATGGAGCTTTTTCCATTTAAAGGCTGCAGAGCACCTGATAAATAAAACACATTATTTCTTGATTTGCTGTGTAATGATCAGTTTCCTGTTCAGTAGTTCATGTTTCTCCAAGATTTGTACAGAAAAATAATAATTTGACATGCATATGGTGAGATTGCTGTCTAAATTCTGTTTATTCTGCTGAACAAATTAACAACATTATCCTTAGTTCTCTGGTCAGCAAGGATCACTGCCAAAAAGCACATATGTAGCTCCAATTAGTTACAGAATAATATCTACTTTCTTACCTAAAATATTTTTGCCTGTGGTCTGTGTAAACTAATACAAGGCTAATCCTTGAGTTTTAGTGTTTTGCTCCATTTTTCTCCCTAATGTACCTTTTCTACTTATCAGGTCAAAACAATCTTCCTCAAGTGATCTGGTTTCCCTCTGTTTCTGTCAAACTGTACATCAGCTTAACAACCTCTAGGAAGTGACTGCAAACACGAAATAAACTGTTTAGGCCTCTGAGCGAATAGAGATAGTAGAGCGGATCATCACTCGTCATGAGCGATTGCCCTCCCTCTCTCTGGTCACCATCAGTGTTTATTTAAAACGTCTGTCTGTGGTTGGGCTGAATTACCAGACAACGGTTGGAGATTAATATCTGCTGGATGAATTAGGCTTTTACCCTAAATGATTGGTTCGTTATACCAGTGACCTATTAAATGAGTATGTAAACCCAATAAGATGAAAATATCCCTGAACATGATGGAGCCCAACGCTGATCTGAGCTGAACTCCTTCACGGAACAAACCCACTCACCGGCAGAGCCGATCATCCTAAAACCAGACAGACATGTCAAAGGGTTTTTATGTCTCCTTAAGACTTTAAATTAGCAAATAAAATGGTGCTTTGAGTACCATTACAGTCTGCAGATATAAGAATACATTTGTAAACTCATTTTTATTATTCTAAAAACTCTATTTATAAAATTTAGAGACTCAAACATTTAAGCGACTTCTTAGAAATATCTAAGAGAGAAAACCCCAGTTAGAAAACACATCATATGAGCCTTTGTACAGTTAAGCCAATAGATACATTTTCTTTGAACCAAGAAGTTTGATTTTGATAGGAAATAAAACAGACATAATCTAAAAGTGAAAACAATCTGGTTTAAGTTAGAGTTGAAAAGCCGTTTGGTAAAAAGTAAAAAAGAAACAAAAAAAATAAACTCTTTACCCTTATTTTCTTTATACAAAAAGCAGGTTAGAAGTTATCTAAAATATTCTCAATAATAAATGAAAAATGATTTTTTTTTTCGTAATAGAGTGATTTTTTTTTATGAAGCATTTTTTTACATTTAAAAAAGTTGAAAAATCCAGCAAAGTAAGTAAACTGTAACCGTCTGACATTGGCTAAACGAGCTAAACTGAATTGGACTAGATTGTGTAATCCTAGGTGTGTCATTTAAAGGCACGCTGTGATAACAGAAACACCTACTTGCTGTTCTTCTCAGTCGGCTGCTGGGGAGCAATTGGAAAAGTTTATTCAGTGGGCAACAGCCAGAGAATACGCTTGAAATAACACATTTAATTGCTGGCAGCCCAGTTTTAAACCAAACAGCAGTTGGTGCATTGGAGAGTTATGAGGACTTCAAGTGGAATGTATGAGTGTGTGTGCTCCTATGAGTTTATGTGTGTTAGAAATGTGTGTGCAGTCAGTTTCAAGGCTCTACAGGGTCATATCTCATTAAGCAAGAGTAACAAGGTTGAGCTTAATAAACCCTAAGGGAGAACCTATCACTTCCAACATTACCTCACACCATGCCTTAAAATCCTGTTGCCTGAATTTATCATAAATATTAACCAGGACTCTTTTAAGACTGTATATTAAAGGTAAAGATAATCAGCTTTGATTCAGCTCTTGAAGGCATAACTTGAAACCCAGTACTCCAATTTTTCATTTAATCTTCATGCACTACTAAGTCTAAAAACATCTTGTAACAAATCGTCTCTGGTGTTTCATTGGACACAATAAACCTTAATTGTAGCTCTAATTTTTGAAAGGTTAAAAAGAGCTCTACTGTTTTTCTATGGGGTTCTTTGATGGCCAAAAATTGGACAATATTGCTTGGACTTTTATCATTGAATGTGTTCTCTTAACAGCACATTTCCATAAATAAAATAAATGGTGGTTATAGAATAAACAGTACGGACCTTAAGATAATGTTATGTTTTAAAATCGCAGTTGGTAGGCTACATACAAGTGGCATGTTTGGGAAGCAGCTTCTTGAAGGCCCTCCCTGAGCAGATAGCATGAAAATTAATAAGTTAATGTTAGCTTGTTTTATTGTGTTTACATTGTAAAGATCAGATGAACAGATAAGAAACAAAACTCTGGGAAACCAGTCCACATAAACAATAGCAGTGATTATGATCATCAATCAATATCAATACCTTAGGTTGATTACGATTTCTAAATGAGAATTCATTTGTTTTTAACTATTCAGTGGTTATAAGCAACTTTTCTATAAACTGTTCTATTAAAAAAAAACAATTTATAATTCTATTCTTTTGTTTTTCTATAAACAGAACATTTATTAGAAAAAAAATTTAACTGTTTCATTTTATAATATTAAATAGAACAGGGGGTTATACTTTTATTTTAAAACCTATAAATATTGTATGGTAAAATATAAATACAAAAATGAAAAGCACAAAGATTATAAGTTTTATGAAAAAAAATATTACAATGTCATCCAAACGCATGAAAATTTTCAATTTTGAAGATAAATTGACTGTGCAAAAAACAGCCGGTATTTCATTCAGGAAATCAATCAATGAAGTAAAATCGTTTTATTACTACAGTTTGCAGGTTTTTATTTCAAATCTTGTTTAGGTTTATGTTCGCAGTTTAGAGTAGTCATTTACAATGACAACATTTAGAGGAATTATTATACGAGTCAGATCAGTTTGTTACATCCTGTTTGATTATTCTTGCAGCAGTGGGGATATTTATTGCTATTTTTATTAAAAACAATTAGATGCATAGAAAAAAAAAATCTTAAGATTTTCCATATCTGAAATCTTCCAAGGGGATTCAAGAAAATCAACAGGAATGATTATAGAATTGAAAATATCAATTTTAATATTTTGTATGTAGATGGAAGGAAAAAAAAAAAAAACACATCAATCTTCACTAAGATCCATCTAGACGGTGACACGTTCTGGTGTATCCGCAAAGATATTTTGCTTGTTTAGGTACCGTGTGTGCACATACCGGCATTTCTGGTGGACCAAAAACTATGATTTTTAAAAGCAGGTCCAAGATTGGCAAGATTACAAAAGGCAAATTTGGTGTGTAGATTTAAAGACGAGTCTCCTCTGCGATAATGATGTCGTCTGTCTGTCCGAGTGGTGATCCTGTGGAAATTCTCTTCCCTTTTTTCTACACTAAAAGTTGACAATATTCTAAATTTGATCACCCAATTGGAATCTCAACTGGACCAACATCTGCTTGGAACAAGGATTTTTGGCCAACAGATCAGGCTTAGAGGATTTATATACTTATTTTGAAATATCAATAAAATGATTTACGAAGAAAAAAAACCATCAGTGGAACATAATCCTTAAGGTAGCTATTTATTTACACCTTTGGTCTCATAAATGTTTCTTAAATTTAACCACAGACTTCAATAAACTTAAAAATCCCAGAAAAGAGAACAGTGAGTACATAGCTACTTAGGATGTTAAGTAATCCACACTCTTTATAACTACTGGGGTCTGAAAAGGCAGCAGTCATTTTTCTACAAGTAAGATTAATTATGAGTGGCATTTTATTCAGTCAATAAACTTTGGTGGAAGATACAGGGAAATGATTAACAGTTTAAAAAGTCAGTAAAACTGTCATAAATCCTTGTATGATTGAATTAGACACAGATTTAACTGTCAGAGTACATGTGGCTAATAAAACAAAATAAGTGCTGGATTTTATGTGAATCATTTAAATGATTTGAGTCCAAAATGACTCAAAGAGAACTCTTAAAAACAGTTGGGTTTTTTTTTTTTTTTACACCCAGAGCAGAATTATACTAAACACATAATCTGTGGAAAATAATGCAAAAGTCGGGCTAAGTTTTCCCCTTCGTAATATTACATAGTTATATCATCATTTAAGATATATTTAAAGAGAAATAAAGAGAAATTTTACCAATTTTCTCTCCATTTCAGACTAGGCTGCTATTCAGATATCAAATAAAAGTCAATTTTATTAGAATGTAACAGTGTACATATTGTCTAAAGTTTGCAGTGTTTGCTTAAAAATGCTGCAACACTTAATGTACAGCAACAGATTTTGAACATTACTGTTGTATCACTTTACGGCCAAGTACAGGGGAGGAAAGTCAAATTAGAGCAGAAATAACCACAATATCACGACTCAATGTGGTAGCAATCTTTTACTGACTTCAGACATTGTCTAACTTAATCTTAACTCGTCGCAGAATTATTAGAAATAATAATCACTATGTTTAAGTTAGAAGGTAAGTTGATAATATTATCTTGACGTTTCTGAATAAGTACAGACAGATGAAGTGCTGTTAGGTAGCTGGGTGTTGTCGAGGAGAGCGAGGCCCATGGAGGAGTCCTCGGGGGGTTCCTGACAGAGACAGAGCACTCTTTGTGCAGCGGCGCCCCTGCCCTGGTGGCCTTAAACGGACCAGCACCGTCAGGGGACTTGGCTTTCTCCCGGTCAGAAGTGTTCTGTCGACAGCTCATTGATCACAGATCATCTCGTCATTTGATCGCTGCTCGCGATATGATGTGCGGACACAAACGCGCGTGCAAAGACATGCAGCCACGTATGCACATGGATTAACACTTGAAAACATAGTCAGATACTCCACAGCGGCTATTAAAACAATGCAGTCTTCCTCCCTGGTGAGGGAATGTAAAACAGAGAGTGTCCGGCGGTAGCTTTGCAGCCAGAGAGTGAACTAGAGTGGTGGGCTGTCCTTGGTATAGTAAAACATGGGGCCATGGGCCTCGCAGGCTGGGTTAACAGGCTCCAAGGACTCATGAAAAGTGAACAAAAAGCCCAGTTCTGAGCCGACCGCACAAGACGCAGTCCGGGGTTTCACTGGCCATGTCCTCTGCTCTCTCCTGCTGCTGTTAAACTAAGTGGACTTTTATGGGAGAGCAGTAATGGTTGCCTCTGTGAGGTGGCACCACAGCTACAATAACTATACACAGCTAGAGAAGAATTTTTTTAATTGAATGCATCTCATCTTCGTACTTCAATCCATGATTATAAAGTCTCCACATACACACTGATGTGTTAGACTGGCCTCCACTGGCCATAGATGTCTCAGCAGTGAGTCCCGAAGTGGAAAGAGTTCTGATCATATCTGCCTGGATAAACAGCATCAATATAAGAACTGAAACAGAATCCAGTTTCAAAGATATGATGTAATACTTCACAATATAAAGTAAAAAAAAAAAAAAAAACAGCAAATATAGCAAAAAAACCTGCTGTTGATTTTTCACATACATGCATAATATATATGCCTGTATATTCACATCAATCAGGTCTTTGCCCAGTCCTGTGTCAGCACGGGCCCTTCCAGGAATTCCTCCATATCAATGTTGTGAAGCAGTGAAGAAATAAAGTATAGGCTGAGTGTGATGAGGGTTCCAGGCTGCACTTCGGTCAGGTGGCTGAGCTGTGCAATTCAAATGGCCCATGACCTACCACACAAGAAGCTATTCGAAGACTGATCATCTACTGCATGTGCAACAATATTTGCTTTATGGATGGCTAGAATGAATGAGGACTTTCCATGTTTCAACAGGCATAAGAATAAAGAAAGACGAATACAGAGTCAAAAAATGTTACAATTAAATCCCAGCAATATAAAAGTCACTTAGGACAAACAGTCGACTTTGTATGAGAAAGGCTACTGATCCATTATAGCTTTAAAAATAGAACAGATGTCTTAATGAACGGTAAGTAGAAGTCCCTGCAGTGGGGACTTTACACCGATTAATGCACCAAAGCACAATGCAGCTGTAATTCTTTAATCACCTCTCTCCATCTTGCAACATGAATCCCCATTTCCCATCTTTTCCAGATTTTCAGACAGACAGCAGCCTACAGTCGGTGCGGTTAGTGAGAAAATTTGATACACACATTCAGTTTGACCCTTTACCTTAAATAAAATGTGAAGAGAAACAGGAAAGATTGGATTTGCTGTAAACTGTAAACATTCCCGGTCTTTGCCCAACCATACACTACGCCTTACTGGGTCTATATACTGTATATATAATGTTTTACAGTGTCGGATCTGTGGTCTTGCTGCCCACAGAGCAAAACAGACACTGCTGACGTGTTCATCCATCCTATCTGGCGAGGGGTGAGGGTGCCGGGTATGAGTACTGGGCTTTTGTCCCACCACATGTCTATTGTGGCTAAACCTTTCCCCTGGGGGCAATTAGGACCTTTTAGTTTGTTGTAAGAGGACCTAAGTACGAGTGGGTTGAGCCAGGAAAAACATTTTTGAGCTAAACCAAAAACAGAAGTGCATTGAGCTTCTCTGCAGTCCTGCACTTCTGAGCATCTCTCTATTAAGAAATGTGCAGGCCTACACTGAACAGACAGGAACTGTGGCAGCTTTACAGGGCCAGAGAGGTGACAGGGTAGGGAGAGCTGGGGGTGGCGGGCGATTTGAATCCACCCACGGCCAAGCCAAGAGGGCAGACAGCTCAAGACTGACAATGTCATTGGACAAAGACACGCTTGGTGAGAAATGTAGAGTTATCTAGAGGATATCCATGTTTCACTTGAACTTTCACACAGCTGAAAGGAGAGAGAGAAGCAGCGGGCGACGGTATGTGGCGCGATCTGCCTTAGCATGCAGAAAGCAAACACATGCGTGTTGTTTCACACAACAGAGACACAGAGCAAATGAAAAGACATTACTGTAAGCAGAGGCGGCAACAGCTGAAGTGTCAGTCTACATGCGAGAGATAAGAGTAAGAGCGAGTATAAATGCAAGATTAAAAGAGTGTGTGTTTGCACAAGTATAAAATGAATGCACAAGTATATGTTTACAGATGGTGACAGACAGACACTTGGAGAAGAAGAAAATGCAAGGGTGAAAAAGTAAATAAATAGGCAGGTAAGTCATCTTTGAGCGTGTGCATTCTCTCAGTGCTGGGGTCTTATCTCTCTGAAGTAGATAACATTTCCCATGGTTGGCCCGAGTGGATTGCCAGTGATAGAACTACGGAGCAAAGGAAAAAAAACATGAGTGATGAGGAGGGGTTAAGAGAACTGAACCCATTTAAGTCACCCAAATAAGGGCTGTGCGAGCCTGTGATGGATGCTCTGGAGTTCCTGAGGGAAAGAGAGCATGGCAGTGGGAATAGTGATGGGTGGGGAGCGAGCAAAGGGTCCTGCGATTGCCACTTAATGAAAACAAATTGGTTTGACAAACGGTGTGGGCTTAATGTCCAAAAAGAAATATGTAAACTTAGTTTGAACAGTTACAAAGCCACTTCAGATCAGCCATCAACCTTTTAAATAGATTTAGGCTTTAGACAAAAATGAAAAGTGCTTCATAAATACTCATTAAAGCACCACAGATGAGGACATTTTCCATGAGTTTTTATATCAACACACGTTGATTTAAGAGGCTGTCAAAACAAGCGAAATGTATGAAGCAAAGAACAACAGAATAGATCAGCTTAAGTTATAAACTTTTGGTAAAAAAACTACAACACACTTTCCATATACATCAAGCTGGTTACCGGTATACTAAAAGGTTCTGGGCACTTATGGTTTCAGACCATCTAGACTTTTTTTTTCCTCTGGCTATACCTGGCAAAGAATAATAAAGCAATGTCCTTCCCCCACCTGTTGCTGTGGAATATTTTTAATTGATAATATGAATGAATGAGATCCATGTCTCTGATAAACTAACACTGTTTCAGATCTTCTTTTTTTTACAAAATCTTTTTTTAAAGAAAAATCCATTAAAAATGTCCTGGCCGAAAAATACCTTTTCCTTTTCTTTTTTTTTGAAAAAAAAAAACAACAGTGTAGAAGTTGTAAACATTTATTCTATGTTTTAGTAATATTACTTGATCGAGGCTCTCTAACATCCCACACTACATAATAAGTAATAAAAGTAGATATGATTCGTGCTGAAATAGTATCAGGTCAATATCGGTATCGATCAATACTCAAAGGTGCCAAATCAGCATCGTGTTGGACATGAAAAATTTATATCCTATTAGTCACTTAGTTAATACGAGTTTAGTATATTTATGTTTTCCTGGTGAGACATTAACAATAAAAAAGGTACAATATTCACAATCAGCAAATTTACTAGGTGGCTACTCTATATGCCTGCTAAAGATGTTCTATCAAAATTACAATGAATTAAACTGAGAAAACAGTACATTATAGATAACATTATATGTGTATATATTAAAGGAATAACAGAAATAGTTGTCGGTTGCCTATTTTAGTTAAAAATTGAAATAACTTGATAAGTTTGGTTTCAATTTTGGGATAAATACTTGGATATTGTGTAATTTTTTCTCCTGAATAACATATCTTGAGAATATTAGAACAGTTCATGCCTTCTTTAAAGTGTGTATAATACAGCATAGCATGAGGCAGCACTGTAAACATAGTTGTAGTATGTTTGGACAGACTGAGAGCTAAGTATTCTTCCATTACTAATGTGTTCCCAGAAACTACACAAGTGTGTCTTTTTACCAAAGGATATGTGTATGTTTCGATGCAGGCACATAAATATTGGTTTGCACATGCATTTCTTCAGTAAACTTGTTCAGTCTGAATTGTTGCAAGTGCTCCCATTATTTGGAGGAGTGATGGCCTAGTGGTTTGAGCAGAGTGTTTTGTGTCCTGGCAAGGCTGTCAGCCCCCTGGTTGGGGTCCTATAGACTGCCTCTCTGGGTCCTTGAAGCAGAACCTCAGTCCCAGAATGCTGCACAGAACCAGCCCACTGCTCCCTAAGGGATGGGTTAGATGCAAAGCAAAAACTTACTGAAACGTACAAAGCTTTAGGGGCAAATATTCTATTTGTTAAATGAATATTTAACAAATAGAAGGAAGTCACAAAGCAATTCTATAAAATGTATTTGTCAGCAAGAAGAGGTTTTGCCAATAATAATGAAAATAAACAATGCTTATGACATTTTTAAGTACAAAAAAATCTCCAATCAATCACTTTCCTAAATTTTGAATCATTAGAAAGACTATAAAAACAGCCTTAGGTTGTTAAACACCAAAAAATCTCTCCCAATAGGAGTCCTCACAGAGACATAAATCTGTAGTGTTTTGCTAAGCTCCTTGTTATGACTGTACTTCTATTTCGGCAGTCACAAACATGTTGCTGCTCTCTGTGCAACATCATGGGAACCGTCTGAAATCTAAACTCTGCATGAAGAAGAATGTGGTGTGTTCATTGCCCAGCTTACCGCTAATGTCTGAGAAGGACAGAAGCTGGAGGAATGGAAAAGCTACAGTTCTTGGAGAACAAATATTCAGAGTCAGAATCCTTCATCAAAACTGCATAACGTAGAAGACAGATGAAGACAATAACTGCATTTCCCGATTTTATTTGCTAGGGTCCAAAATTTGGCTTCTTTTTAGGAAACTCTTTAAGGAATGTGAGCCAGCTTTGCTAAACTACAGGCTAAACATTTTACCCGTTCTAAAAGTAGACAAATAAAGCTCAGTTAGGCTACAGGGAGGTTCCTGTGAACGAGGGCTTAACAGTACATCTAAAATACATCATCAACTCTTAGTCAGTGGGCAATATTAATATTACAAACAACTGTTTGGAGTGCAATAATTGGTGACTAAAATACTAAAGATTTTATGAACCTTTTATATGCTAATGCAATATTTATCCAGCTGGACACAGTCTGTAGCAGCAGATGTTCAAACTCTTTAACATTTTTTTTAACTTTTTTTGTCACTAAATTGTCAAATGGATCCAGGTCTGGACTTTGACTAGGCCACCTCAAATCTTTTGTAGCTTCCCGTCGGTTACCTTCAGAGTTGCTCTTTATCCTCCTCGCCTCATCTTTTGTATATTCTGCTTTGTAGCTTCTCTGTGCCCAACAGCATGCTGCTGCCACCACCATGCTTTTACCAGTGGAGAGCCCTGTTCAAGGTGACATGGTGTCTTTTGCTGTTTTTTTTTTTTTATTTATTTTTGTAACACGCTGTATCTTACAGTTACTTTGGGTGAAAAGGTTTAACATTGGTCTCATCTGAGCATCTTTTCCCCCCATTTGCAATGTCTTTACATAGCTTTAAAGATCAGGAATCATTTTCCTTCCACATCCATTTAATTTCCCTTTGGGATCACTAAAAAATGTATTCACATTTATGAACTTCCCAGTGTTCTTCTAATGCATAAAGCCCCTGTAAAATGATCATGGTTTGTGGATAAAAATTGACTAAATATCTTAGAATCTAACTCAAATGAACACTTTTCCAAAGAGGTCTGATTGCAACACACAGCTCCGTACAGCGTCTCTCATGTCAGGCTCTCTGAGAAACCTCAGTCTTTGGGGGTCCAAAGATTTATAAAGTCACATAAAATAACTAAATATTCCTAGAGGGGCAATCTGTTTGGGGTTTTGTTTTTCTTTTTTCAGCCTTTAGGGAAAAAACAAACACAGCCTGTGAGCAGCACTGCAGCCATTAGGGTGAGAATGCATGTGTAAAGGTAGGTGGGAGGCTAAGGGGAACGAGGAGCCTGACAGTGTGAGGAGACTACTTAAATATTACAGTACGCACACTTCACCCACATATCTAAAACCTAGCCTAAATACAGAGGCGCCCGGAGCTTAAGGCAGGGTATCAGTAGTTGCAACGGATGTGAAGACAAGAGAATCTGCTCCAGACAGCTGAATTAAAGCATGACCTATGGTCTCTGTTGAGTAACATTAGGGAGCTTTCAGTGTGCAGGCACTACTCTGTTAGCTGTTCATCATTGCTCAGGATGGTGAACAGTCACCATCACACACACAGAAACGCCTTTCTTTACAATAACACAGCGGCAGCCATGACTCCACATTTGTCAAGAGGATGTTTAAAAAGAGTCCTCATTATTGGCCTTTATTTTGGAGACAGAGGAGAGGGGGGGTGCAGACTGATAGGAGAAGATTCATCTGGTTAACATCGAGCTCCTCACCTTAGAGCGACTTCATGGGACGGAGGGGGGGGGGGGTGTCGAGCAAACGGGTACCAACTAGGAGGGAAAAAGCTGCTGATAAGCAGTAACCTGGGTCTGTTGGCCAAGGGATGTTAAATCATAGTCAGTCACTCCCATGAGTTCACAAACATCAGCATTCCCATTGCTCTAAAACTCTCTTATCAGACCAATCAGTTATCCGAGTGCTCCAACAAACACGTCTGCTACCATCAAAACACTCACTCCTTCACATGAAAACACACACATACACACATGAGAAAATGGCCAAAGGAAGAAATTCATCCAGGAAAGTTCAGCCTCACAAGTCTGAACTCATGTTTAGCAACAACTACATGAAATCAACTTTTCTACAATTAACTAGTTTTTAAAGTGAGCAGCGAGCTTACAAAGCATGGCTCAAGTACTTAAACCTCGTTCACCTCACTGTGTTTTTAAGGGGATTTTAAACAACAGTCAGACAAATTAGAGGATAATTGTAAGTATCCAGAGGTTTAAAATAATTTCAAAAATCAAAAATTAAAAGTGTGGCTTGCATATTTATTCATCCTTCTTGAGTTTATAACTTATAAAGGAAAACAAAAAACATTTCCTATGATTCGAGCAGCATGTGGTTTGAGGCATGTCTCTACAAGCATCACTTGACTCAGACTGGATGGAAACAAGGGTCCATGTTCAAGTCCTTCCACAACATCTGAGTCAGACAAGTGGAACACGATCAGGCTTTTGTTTGACCCGTTCAATTTTAACTTCACCTTATTGTTCAGGCCGGAGGTGAATTTCTGAGACTCTGGGTTTTTTTTCCCAGCAACACTCTGCATATATTTCTAAGGAGTTTGGTCTTTATGATGCTGTCTTTTAATAAAATTTCTCCATGAAACATCTGAGGCCTTCAAAGAACTTACTTTTGTTTATTTTTTTTATTTAGGGGTTTAAAAATAAAAGGGGTGGATGCAAACGTCCAGCGATATAAACACTTTTTTCAAGGCACTGTGTGTGTTCTTGAACTTACTTTTGTTGCCCACCAAGAAAACAACGGGCTGGATATCAGATTCCTCGTTGGCTTTCTTTACCATGCTGAACCAATCCTCCAGGTTCTCAAAACTCTGGTAGTTTGTTATGTCGTATACTAGGAGGACCCCCTGTTGTGGAAAAGAAAACGATAAGATTATCAGCTGCGGATGTGCTATCAAGTAAAAGTGGAAACAGTAGGTGGCACTGCTTCTCTTTTTACAGTGAAGGACAGACTCAGTGACAGGGACAAACAGACTCTCAGCTAAAAATGTAAAACCCTGCCACTAATATTACGGGACAAGATTTCCATGTGGATCTGTTCTAAAATTAAATTATGGATTTGCACACGAATACCTTTATAATTTGTCATCCATTATTCAAATTCTCCTAGGTCAACTTAGGTTATCTACTCTGAGCTAATGAATGTCCTGCAACAACACCAGACACACGTTGGAGCAAACAGCGGGGTCAGGAGGAGCTGTTTACATAAACATGAGAATAAATCAAAGAGTAAATAAGCAACAAACCCGAAAGATTAAATCGAGACTGATGCAGCTCAGCTTGTTGGTGGTACTAAAACTTTTACTTTCCTTAAAGCACCGACGGCAAAGCAGAGAATGCAGAAGAAAACAACTCTCCTTTTACAGCATGATGCAACATGACTGAAAAGCCATTTGTTACTTTTTGTTCAACCGACGCGCACTGTCACAACAGGCAGCGTTGGTGACGACAGCTTAGACCTCTGACAACTAGTCAGAGACTTTCTGAGCAGCCATGATTGATTACAAGCGATGCGGGGCCAAACCATTGGTGTTAAGCTTGATGCTACCTGATGAGAAAACTCAGAGTGAGTGTTATAAATCGGAAAAGAAGAGGAAAAAATGCATGATTTATGATTGAACTTTTAGTATGCTTTTAAAAAATGCCGAACATTATCCACTTTAAAGCAAGATACGCCTTGAGTTTTCTTACCGAGCCTCTATTTAAATGGGAAGTCACACATTTTTATCGCTTGTATTCTAAGGGTGCACCAACAGCCGTTTTCTAACCAATCACAATGCAGTTTTGGCCAATACAGTTCTCAGCTGTTATAAGTTGACAACACACGTTCAAAGGAGGGTCATTCCAGGTTTGACCATCTTGAAATGCTGCTGTGGCTTTTATGAAAGAAGCTTTTGTCAGTTTGGATCAAAGTGAAATGTTTTGGCCTAAACCCGACAACAAACATCCCACATCCCATCATACAGGTGGTGACACAAAGAGAGGGCAGTATCATGCCATGGGGGGGGGGGGTCCCTAAATATAAGACAATCCCAGAATAAATCCTTTCAGTGGCTGCATAAGAACTGAGAAACAGATTGAACTTCCATCAAGATAACTAATCATGCAGCATTGAATGTTTAAGACCCGGTTACGTGTCAAAATGGCCTAGTCAAAGTCTAAATGCCCTCAGAATCTGTTGAAAAATAATATTCATAGACAAACAAAGAAGTCTAGAGATGTTCAAAGCTTGTAGAGACTAATAACATACTTTACTGGTTTCACTTTTCAATTTGGACATTTTTCACAGGAGCAGAATAACAAAGTCAAATATTTCAAAATATTCTTCCTGGTTACAAAAGCCATTTTTAGACATAAGCTATTCAAGCATTAAGTAGGAAAATCTTAATTTTAGATGCTTTTGAGCTGTTGCAATTTTTTATAGTTATGTTGTTAAAAATCTTAAACAATAATAACTTTGTTTATAAACTGCTTTTATACAAAGCAATGAACAATAAAAGATAATAAGAGGGAATTAAGAACAACAAAGATAAAAAACAAACAAACAAAAGGCAGAATTTAAGAAAAATAGGACAGAGTAAAGAAGTGGGTCTTTAACTTAGCTCTGAAAACGTTCACAGAACCCACTGGCCTGATGCTCACAGGAAGCTTTTCCACAGGAAAGAGGCACGATAAGAGAAGGCACTCACCAACAGTTTTTCTTCGTGCTTTAGAAATTTTTAAAAGGCAAGTTCCCTGAGATCTAAAAGATCGAGGAGGTAAATGTAAGTGCAGAAGGTCTGCGGGGTAAGAGGGAGGCAGCCGGTTTAAAGCCTCACAGGTAGGAAACAGGATCTTAAATTTAGCTCCAACATGACAAGCCAGCCAATGGAGGAATAAAGGGAGCAACTAAGTGTTAAAGTGATTTTCTGCTGCACAGGCTTCAAAACCTAGAAACTAGTAATATGTTGTTTTTTTATGTGTAGTTTTTATATTATATATTTTGCCATATTTTGTGCAGTTTGGAAGTAGAATAAAATCAGTACCAGATAAGCAGTCAGCTAGTGTGTACTTACATGGGCTCCATATACATATTTATCCAGCATTTTTCCCCCTAATGTTTGGCCTCCAATGTCCCACACTTGAAGGGTCACATTCAAGTTACCTGGAATAGAAATATGAGACGGAAATAAAAAAAATATATATATAAAAAGGAATTACATCAATACGACCACAATTATTAAAAATGCACCATTTAATCATCAAAAAACATCAGAATTAGTAGCTTAAAGTTAAACAACTCTAGATTTTTATTCTGTTCAAAACATTTACTGCATTTTTTAAATCAGATTAAGGTGATTTGATGTATAGATTCTGTTATTTGTTCATTTTCAGTTTGATTCTTTATTTCCACGTCTGAAAAACAAAAAGTTACAGCAGACTTTTTGTTCTGATCTGTTTAACTCCTTAGAATAAAAAGTTATAATTGGCAGGACAGACTTAAAAGAAAACTGGAAATCTGCATTGGTCAGGCAAACGCTGATTGCTCCATTACTTATATAAATCAATATTTGATATAAAAGGGCATATGCCTCAGATTTCCTCTGTCAGCTAAAATTATCCAACAAAAACAGAAAGGGACAAAAGGTGACATGTCCGTCATTTAAAGATTTTTTTTTCCAAGAGTCTCTTTCCATAAACATCATAACCCTGTGGAAATAATGGATCAACTTCTAACCACAGCCTGGACTTTCCTAAAAAGCTTTTTTTTTTTGTTATATTAAAAATGTTAATATATAAAATGAAAATATAAAGCCATAATTACTCTTTCATGCAAAGGGCTCTTAAAACTATTACATCAAGGGGATGAATATGTCCACCTACCCTCTAATTTTCAAAGTCTCAATACACTAGTTGTAAGAAAACGACTTTCTATTTGCCCGGGAAACGTTGTTTGTGTTGCACCATCTTCTGCCAAGACGGTAAAGTGAGGAGAATTATGTGCAGTTGAGGAAACTCACAATAATTAAATGTAATATTAAAGAAATGGGAAGGCTGTTCTGCTTATGCTTGTGGAAAAGAGAAAAGAAGAGTTGAATGACGGGAAGTGAGAGAAAGACTAGAAACCAAATAAATATTTTCTTCCTTTGGAAAAGGAGAAGGGCTTAGAAAAGGAAGAGGGAGGTCCGGACGGTGGAGAGCAACGAAGGCGCTGCGCTGGCCCTGCAGCTCTGATGAGATGAGGGCGCCTGCTACGGACCCCCTTCAAAAATCCTCTTTTTAAATAAAAAAAAAAAAAAGCACGGAAACAGCGAGGTTCACAGTCGCTTCATCCAGACTATACACTGTCAATGTCAGGTTACAGCAGGAAAAGCATGAATTACGGCTTTTTTCGTGTCTCATAAAGAGTCATCCCCACCCACCCAGCATGCTCAGACACTAGCTTTATTTGTGCTTAAAAAGATTCGTGCTGACTCGACAGAGCTGGAGTGTGTTTGCATAAGTACAGCAAGAAGCACAATAGGCAGCGGTGAGCAATACTAAACCCTAAAACTAGACATTCACCGATCAGGTTTCTGTTGGTCATTAATGTTGCTCTTCTTTCAGCGTCTGATCTGCTGATTGCCTTTATTTATGGAACAATAACACATTAAATAGAAGAAATTAGAATTCATTTGTTTGATTACTGTAAGTGTTTTAGATTCAACTGAAAAATTGAAGGAATCATAATACTGTATCTGTTCATACAACAAACCATGTATCCCATAACTTTAATAAAGTAGTAAAAAAGAGCAAGAAAAGCATGCCCTGCTGTATAATACATTTATAGGCTAAAATGGAAGAAGCTCTTGGTTTTCAAGCTTTTATGGTAAGAAAATCAGATTTTTCCCTATCTGACCTTTTACAGTCGATCCATAACTGTTAACTGTTAATGTCAAACAGACAGCATGTAGCAAATACCACCATCCTTTATTGGATTTGATGCTGAGAAAAATACCCAATAGGTCTGACAGATTTTATCAAGTAGATTTCAGCTCCTGTCAGTCCCCTCCACAGCCTTTACCTCACGGGTTTGGCAGGGACATCTGGAAGAGGTATTGTTATAAAAAGCACACACAGAGGAGGTTGTTGTGAGCCAGTCGGCCTCGCCTCACCTCAGCCTGCGTTGGAAAATGTACATTAAGTTTGACAAGCTGGGCCTTCATGGGGAGAGGGGCCAGCGCTGGCTATACGCTACTCTCCCCCCTGCTGCAAAAGGCCCTTACAGCCCATAGAGCCCTGCACGACTTCTCCGATCCAAGGGGGTCCATACTAAATTTGGGACCACCCAGCTTGAGGAGCCGCTCTCCTCTTCATCAGCTCATCAACACCCAATTCCCCAGAAAATGGGCCATTTAACAACTGGGGTGTTGAATCCAGTTTTGTTGACGCCCGAGCGATAAAGACATTTGTAATCTATATTTAAAGGAGCCAATGGTTTAAAGCTGGAAGGACACTGAGTTTTTAAAAAGAAGAAAAACGGAAACTAAAAAAAAAAGAGTAGAGGTCATACAATTAACAGCATTTGTTCGTATTCATGTTAAGGAGCTGAGCCCAGCCTATGCTTTTAGTTGGCTCTTTTCAGCCAGACTCCACCACAACATTTTTGGGGGTTTAGTTCTCCTAAGCCCCGTGAGCTGAATCGGACACAAAATCAAAACAGAATCCTTTCTGCCAACTCACGAATCAGCATGACTTTTACTTTTAGCACTTAATTTGCCCTTGCTTAATGTTGTTTTATTAGTAATGAAAGAATGGAGCCACTTTGCAGATTTCTGGATCTTAAGTTTTGGCCGAGGATAAATAAAAGCCATTTAAAAGGCAGAAAATCCCCAATTGTAGAAAGAAGAGAGTTAAAATAGAAGGTAGTCTCTCAATCAATTCGTTTTTAAGAACTGAGAAAAATGGATAAAGTGCTTTTACTTTATTTGGTTAAACAGAAACAAAGAGAAATAAACTTTCTATATTTGGGAATTATTTTACAACTGTGTTTTAATCTGTACTGTGTTCAAAATGTGGGCATAAATCTGCTCACTGGGGTTGTGGAGTGCAAACAAAATGTGCCGTTTGCTCAAGAGAGGAGAGCTTTCAGAGTGAATAAGGCTGAGAAGTGGCAGACACTGGACAATGAGGAGCTAGCAGAAAAGTCACATTCAGCTCCTGAATTAGCGTTAATGAAAAGCTCCACCTCCAAATGAAAAGAAATAAGTGACAGAGACTGATGAGGAACAACGGGCATCTTTGTGTCATCAGTTCTATAAAAGTTCAGGTTATCCAAAGTAAATACTAACTCTACAATGCTCATCCTCTGCGTTTTGCTCAACTCTAAAGACGGCCAGTTGTGCAACACATGTCTGTGCAGTGTCTGGAAACGAGACATGCTCCCTAAAGATTATGAAGGTGTCTCACCTGGAAGGCTTATTCTCTTCAGAAAGAAATCCAGGCCGATGGTTTGTTTGTACTGCTTCCCAAAGGCCTCCTGTGCAAATCTGGTGGCGAGTGATGTCTGAAACAGAACGACAAAAGAATAGACACAGAGAGTTAGTGCCAGACATTTCTCCTGTTATCAGAAGGACTAAAAATATGCCCCTCCAAACAGTTATGGCTTCAAAGAATGATTTAAGGATAGAGGAGAAGTCTTTATCCAGAGCATGTGATTTGTTTAATTTAATGTCTATACATCAAAGTGGGGCACAGGGTGAAAAGGGACATGTGGTGAAAGCTTTCCAGTGAAAATAAACTGAATATTTAAGAACTTCCTGAGATGGTGATATTTTGTCCCACTGGTGAAACTGTGGGCTGGGTTTTTGAATTATTGCATTTTGAAATATCCGTAGAACACAAGAAGACTATAATTCTATGTGATTCTTTTCCAAGAAGCTGAGCGGCCATAATTAATTATAAATGTATCCTGCGACGACTGTGCAGCGAGACCTAATATTCATCCTTCAAATCTGTCAAAAACTGATGGACTAAAAAAGGTCGCTGACGTATTTGTCTGCCTCCTGAACTGTGGGAGTGACAGTCCAAATCACAGTAAATGACAAAAACAGGTGCCATGTCGCTGGACTGATGAGCTAATAATTGCCCAAAATGATTAGACTTCCATCACTGTCATTGTCCTGTTGGAGAGGGGGGAGGGGGGGTAGCATGTTAGGGGCTCTCCTAAAATCTGTGGGAATTCATAGTGCAGTTAGTACATGCCAGCTGCAATTCATTTTGATGGATGAGCTTCAGCGGGAGAAACAGAAAAAAAAGAAAAAGAATCAGAGGTGAATGTCTATCAGCTATCTTTAGAGCAGTGTGCTTCCATAAACACAGTAGAGAAGTGAAGCAGTGGGATTCCCTCAATGTCCATGAGTGTCAGGAGTTGAATTTTAATGTGATTCTGACAATCACTGCTGGGAAAGGGATTTAAGATGAGATTCTTTCTTTCAGTTCGCTAAGCTTTCAGCTAAGCCCTCGTCCTTTTGCGCTTAAAGGCTTTACATTTAGTCTAATGGTCTTGCAAATATGGCAGTGTGTCTTTCAGATTAATCAAGTTAGAGGCAGTGTAATATAAGTAAATAGGATCACCTCTTACGATGGCTTAGGGAAGCCTTTAAAATAAAAAGAAATGTGCCTGGCCTTGAATTTTTCTCTTCAGTTGAAGTTAAAGACGCATCAATCAACTGACCAGAGATCCTATATAAATCTATTCTAATCCTAATCTATGTAATATGTAAAGAAAATTCACCACCTGTGACCATTTTGAGTCCTTCAACCAACAGAATGTACTTTTAATCATTTATTTTTGTTCAATCTTTTACATTCTTCTCTACGTTACTAATAAAATACTAGAATCAGCAGAACTTTAAAGTAAGACGGAAGTTAGAATTAGCCAGAAAAAGACAGATCAGGACTTCTGTAGTTTAACTCCTTACATTTATCCCACACTTACATTTACCTATAATATTCTAATAAGTGCAAAATATCTATTTACATATTTCTTACAAACATTTGCTAATTTGCACAGGGTTTTTTTCTATTATTATTATTATTATCCAGAGGAGAGCATGTCACAGTCTCAAGTGTAAAGAAGAAATTACCAGGGATGACTGACGTAACAAGGAGAAAATCAGTCGTTTAAGTAGCTCAAACAATCACTGACAACATAAGACTAACAAGCCTAGACTGCAGAAATGTGTTCCACATGCTCGCGTAGGCCCTGTTGGCCGTTTCTCCTGGCACTGCAGTAGCTCGCCTCTCTTCCTTCAACACGGTTCTTTTTCTCTACGCTTGAGCTGGAACAAACCAGCAAATGTAATGATTGGCGTAATTCTGACACTCAAACGGAGAACAGCACAGGGTCACCAATGATACAAGTACCGGGAAAATAGGGGCAGAAACTTGGGAGAGGGTGGGAGAAATTAAAAAAAAACATGGGAGTACTGACAAAAAACATTCCTGTAATAACACAAAAGTGTCTTTATTTTGTGTAGTGTAGTCCAACTAACAGCTTATCTATTTGTTTTTGGATAAACTCTGTACCTAAAGGTCCTTTTTGTCCTATAGGTCACAGCAAATACAGCAAAAGAAACAAAGCAGCAAATATTAAGGAAATACTGAGAGTCTTCTACCTCAGGTTAAGAAATAGAGCAGTGTGTAACTTCAGCCCAGCGTTTTAAGAGTCTGGCTAAATGTGAGATTCCATATTTTAAAAACATCTCGCTAAGGTGCACAAGTCTCCCCACATCTCCCTGTATTCTGAATGGACAACAAACCGCAAGCTGAAATACCACTGAAAACGCTGTCCAAGAAAAACTGATCCGATTGCAATTTGCTCAGCAAATTGACATTAATAAGGGGGGAAACAGCATTCAAGATGTCAGTCAGGGGTGCCTAGTCAAAATGGGGGCAGGGCTGCTGTTTTCTGTCCAAAAGACAGGCAGGTAAGTCATTGAGACAGAGACGAGCTGACACCTAGGAGGACTGTGAGCGGGGGTTATTAATGTAGCGTATCTACAAGGGGTTGAGTGTGTATGCGTGAGTCAAAGTGAACACAGAGCCGCCCAAAAGAAAACGTTGACTTTCTGGAATGAGGACGCTCATTTTTCTCTTCGTGTCTTGCCATTACAGCTACATTCATTTTCTACCTTCTAAAGGAAGAAGAGATTAGTTACAAAAAAGGGATGTGTGGCTAAAAAAGCACTTGACAAGCTGGTCTGAAAATCACATTCAGTCAGGGATTCAAGATGCAGTGAAGAAGAAATGTGGCTGAATTGTCATGACAACCTCCTCGCTTTACTGCAAATGATTGTTTAAAACGACAAGGAGGGGAAAAAAAGAGAGAATCCCCTGACATTAATGTAGGCTCTGCCTTTTTTTTACAGACTCAAAAATAACTTAGTGTTGCATTGGTGAAAGTAAACAGGACATAATATTATGAACAATAGTGCAGCTTCAGAGTTACAAAATTAAGCTCTGTGAAAAAAATAAAACTGTAAATGTTAGCCATCAAGTGTTGTCTTAACTAGTGAAAAACAAAAAGCCTGAGGCGACATTTTCTTAACTCAGGCCCCTCCCTAAGGCCATATGCATATGGGGTTTGCAAATGAATTTGCTGATGTAACCACTGGCTGCTACTGGCAGGCTAAGCAGACTGAGGCCTTTATCATCCATCTTTCAGCTTTAACTGCAACAAAATGTAACTTTGTACCAAAAAGGCATTTCCAAAACGTACAGCGTTATTCCAATACCTCGGCCGGCCAATGTTAGCATGTTTTTCAAGACATCAGCCCATTTATGCATGTATATGGATTAAATAATCCATTCAGCTATGCTTTCAGATCCAGTGAAGAGCACTCCCCCTGTTTGCCTTCCATGTTGAATACTTTCTTTGATTTGTTAAAAATGCTTTTTTTTTTTTACTTTTGTTTAAAGTAAGACTTGAGAAAATTAGATTTTTTTTCACTTGTAAAATGCAACTTTACCAAGAAAAAGTAATATTGACTATAAAGATTTTGCTTTTTACAGTCATTGTAATGCAACCCGTGAGTTATATGGAGGGCTAAAATGTATCCTGAAATAAATAAATGTTAATGTCCCACAAAATAAATTATTGAAACATGAAATATGTAGATATCATACTTTAGATGGATTACTTTTATTTATAATTATTCAAACATTACAATAAATATACTATGAAATCACAGAATGTGCAATAATTTAATTTCCCATTAAATAATATGAAATGGATTTAAAATGATGGATTAAATGTTATCTTGGAAAACAAATATATGTAAAGATGAATGCAATTACTTCCCTCTATATTTGTTTATAACTACAAAGCTAAGTAATTATGTGTATTTTAAGGCGTCACTAGTCAGTGGTACCAGTATTTTTTAGAGTAATGTGCTGACAAAGTTTGAGAAGCCCAATTTTAGTATAATTACAATAATGAATAATGGCAGAGCAAACTTCTGTGTTTTTTAGCTACAGACCTACAACAGATTCTAATGGCGCAAAATGTGCTCTATGCATAGATATTATCACGTTACTTATCCAGAATTTCTTGCTACAAATACTAAGGTTTTATTGGTGGTTTGAATGTTTTTTGGTCTAATGAAAAAAGTAGTAACTGTGAATTACTAATGGAAGAATTTCTAAGGGTAATGATACATTTTGGCACATTCATTTACTTCATGCAACGTTACTTAAGAAAAGGTAACATTAATATTTCAAAACAAGCTTTATTACAAACCTTATTCATTTCACCTAATAATACTAATAGATTCATCTATACTGACACCTGGAAATCTACCGTTTCCATGTTATAATGTGTGTGGTAGTGATTGGCTTCAGTTAAAACCTGTCAGGAAATCTTGGTTCTTTACATTGTTCCTCAATGCTCAAACAACAAAAGTTTAACCCAGAAAAGCCCACCAGAGCTGGTCGGATAGTCAGATCTGCTCTAGGCCCTGCCCCTGCTGATGACATCACAATATGTCAACACCGCTCAGACAAATTTCATTGCACCAGTTTATCAGGAATCAAATGTCTTCTGTAGTCTCAACTTATTATTTCCTGCATTTGCTTTTATTTGACTTTTCTTTAGTGACCTAAAGTAGCTGATAGTAGAAGACCATCATTCTCAGACTTGAAGGCAAATACTGTGTAGAAAGAAGAAAGACTGAGCTCTGCCATTTAACAAGGTGACACAAAAAGTCTCAGTACTTCTTTTTATTAAAATCTGAGGGAAGGGGAGGGAAAATGGAGCATCCTAAAAAATGACTTTCAATGAGATTTTAGACAAAGGAAAAAAAAACAGTAATTCTATTTGTAGAAAATGAACGGTTGCTGTTGATACTAAGTTAAAAGTAGAGTACCTTAGTATGGGTAAGTGACCGAGCTAAAAGAGGCTGTTAGCTAGAACGGCCAGCCACAGCGTTTCCCAGCTCTCCCCCTTTTTAAAAACGTCTTGAAGTAACTCAGTTTTTCAGTTTTGTTGTTCATCAGGTAAAACTTCATCGGTCATTAAACACGTCAACACAACAGATGCTCCCGACTCAGCACACAGACGCTGCATTATGTTAATATCGTTGTCTGGGCAACCACAAAGTCTTACGTCATCGTCAGCCAATCATATGGTGTAAAGTCACTAGCATGCTCAGGGCCCGAGCAGATCTTGTATCTACAGAGGCTCTCAACAAGATGCAATTCTTGTCCAACTCCTGTATTTATGGCATTGTGGCAGGATGCTAACATTAGCCTGCCTTGCTATCACCATTCCCATCTCTGTTCCACCAAAAGGAGTGATTCCAACAATCAGGGCCTCACCTGCAGACAGTCAGCATATGTTGCTATCTTCGCCTATTGTGTAGGAGACCAGGAAATAATGGTAGACGAACCATGGCAAACTGCTAATGTTGCTAACGCTACATCCACATAAACACAGAATAACACAAGTCAAATTCTCCTGTGTACCCTCAATAAAAAAAGAGGTCTGAGAAGGGATCTGAATGAGTTTCATTTATTTTTTTATATCCTAAAAATGATGAAATAATAATTAAAAACAAGGAAAATTTTAGAAAGACTATATAAGTAAAAGACCAGGTTATAACCCCATAACCCTCTTTATCCAAAACATACTGTTGTGTGACTCGCATAACTGAGCAACCAGATTAAAACAAAAAATAAATTCAGCATCTTAAAAGACAGGTTGAGCTTTTCATAACATGTGTATAATGATATTTTTAATCATTTTGATGTAGATTAAGCACTTTATTTTCCACAGCTTTTGCAGTCTAGAGGTAATAAAGACATCAAAAGTCAGCTTTTGATTAAATAGGAGTTATTAAAAAACCTCCACAGTTTCGTTCTTTTTATTAATTTATCTAAAAAAAATATATGAGACCTTTTTTACTATGCGTCAATGTTGAAGATTAAACAGTACAATTTCCATCTGATAAACTCTACAAAAAGTAAATAAAGATACAGTAAGGCATCCTTATCCTAAACTAAGCAATTTTGGTTTTAAAGCAGAGAGATTAGCTTCACCGACCTTACATTTTATCACAAAAATATGTCATATCAACTAAAGGAGCAACAAAATCAGATACCTCAGAAAAACAGTTCAAGTTAGTTGTGTAACTGTGCAGCTAACAGTAAATATTCATATTTTGAAGCAGAAATGCAAATCCCCTGCAACCAACACATGAAAAATTGTCCAAAAATCGAAAGAAACACTTTCAACCCTAATCTTAACAGTTTCTGTGGAGCAAAAATGTTGATATTGGAGTTTATTGTTATTATCAAGGTTGTCTACGTCTTCTTGCAATGATTTGTTCACCAAAACACAATAATAGCCAGTCATGTGTTGATTTACCTAATGGACCTTTTTTTGTCTTTATTTGTTTTTCACCTCTTTCGGATGACTTCCTTTAAACTACCGAGTAGAATATTGTATATACAACAGTGATGTTATTAGGTATTATGGCAATGTGCCTTGCAATAAAAAACATCAATAAAGGGGAAATTACCCCATGTTAATATTTATTTTCCCTTTGGATCAACAAAGTATTTTTGAATCACAAACAGTTGTGATGACAAATAAATTTCTGGTATGTTGTGCAGGCCTTTTAGGGGTTATATACAACACAGAGTTGTTTTTTAAATGACACTTTGAATTTTGAATGTTCACACTGATTCACAAAAAAAGTAATGACTAGATTACTTGTCTAGTAAGCTAAAAGAGAATATTTTACATATATTATAACATATATAAGAAAATGTGGATGTTTTGAATGTTATTCAATTTCGACAGGTTTTATTTTAAGAATGCAGCTTTACATTGAACTGTCCTGCTGTATTAAACCATTTTTTTTCATCCAAGAGAGAATTGGAGGTAAAAAATAACAACAAAGATGAGTATAAAATGGCATCTAGACACACAGAGTTTAACAGATGAATATTAATCCTGAAATAGATCGGTTAAAACTTTAAGGAAGTTCTAGACTTATTATATTTTAGGGCTGATCCCCAAATGACATTTAGAAAACAGTAGTCACGATGCACCTTTTCTTTAACTATTTTGTTTGTCTTGGTATATATTTTGATATTTCTCCCTTAATAGTTGTTTTGTTTTTTAATAATTTATCCACCTATTCTTTACCATCTAAATGTTATGTCATCATTCGGCCAATGACTATAAAGTAATTGAATCTGTTAGCCAAAATCTACCGTATTTACAGGCTGAATGGATGACAACTTAAGCACGCTGATCCTTTACAAATGAATTAGCAAACAACGAAACTGTTCTTTGCTCGCACGTGCAATAAAACAAAGACTAAAACTAAACCAGCAAATTCATTTGTACTTAAGTCAGTTTATGGTGTCTATATTAAAATTATGTATCTTATTATTATCATCCCAAAACTGAAAAAAGACAGATTTACACGTAGGCCTATTACTTGAGCTTTATTGTCTTAGCCGGTTAAGCTAGGTTAGCGTCGGTCGCCATGGCGACCAGGCGAAAACGCCACAGTCAGCAGAAGCACGAGTTTGTTGCTATTTACAACACGTAAACGATATAAACCATTATGCCAGAGTGCAAATACAACAGTAACCAGTCCTCCTTTCTAGCGCTAAATCTTGATTATGTCTGATGCGTATTTGGAGTTTACCTTCCCACATGCTCCATCTCCAACCACCACAATTTTAAGCTGCTTGTCCTGGCTGTCCTCCTCCGAGTCCGACATGACACCGCCTGTGCTTTAACCGCCTGAATCCAAAACGCTCGTTAACCAGTTACAGGTTGTTGTCCGGCTGTCGGAATAATCACAGATGGATTAAAGCCGAACTGACTGGGGAACCAGACGCCATTTTGACTCCATAAAGGCAGGCTTGAGCTGCTCTTCCCTCGGTATGACCCACTAATGTACAGCAGCCTTTACCGTCTCCCTCCTGAAAAAACACGAAAGCAAAAACAGCCTCGGAGCCACGGCTTGGCATGTCAGTCTGCAAACACAGTCAAATCTCCATGAAGCCCTGTGTTTTCACAGGACACTGTTCGAACCGGAAACAGAATCCCCGGCGCGTGAGGTCCAGTCTGAGCTGTGTGTGACGTTCTGTCGTTGCCATGATAACGGCAGACAAAGTGAAGGAGTAAAACAGCGAAAAATCTATTGAAGTTCATAGGAAGCCAAGTGATCTGCGTGTTTTTGAGGTCGCTTTTTGACATTCTTAATTATCACAATTATGTGCGCCAAATATATTAGACCGATGTCTCTGTACATTGTATAAAGTTGTTGTGCAATAATAAACATTAAAGTACCCTACGCAATAATAAGCGTTTTAACGCATCATCAACAATCCTCTCTGTTTTAAACCATTGTTTGCTCTTTCAGAATGATAAACTGGTGAACATTTTCAAAAAGAGATAGACTTAATGAGTGGAGTACCAAAAAAAATGTAATCAAGTAATAGTAGCAGTTCTTTATTATGGTTTTACTCAAGTAAAAGTAAAAAGCAGCAATCCAAATGACTCAAGTAAGAGCAAAAAAGTATTTAGTAAAAAGGCTACTCAAGTATTGAGTTAAATGTTCTACTTGCTATGTCTAATTTAATATATCAAAGATGCTGTAAAGTTACGCAAAATTATAAGCAAATTCTGGAGTTTTAAGGAATGATATAAAAAATAAATATATCAAATAGAATAACAAAGATAAAGGTTTCAAATGGAAGAATTACATTTTAATTAGGCTCCATTTACTGCTTACAGTATGTTTTGCATATAAGTTTGCATAGGGTGAGTTACTTCCAGTAACAAGATGCTGTTTGCTGTATTTTCACTTAACCTCCAAATGACACAGCCAGATCAGCATAAACTGTAGGTGTGTCTTACTGATCCATTTTTCTTTAAACCAAGGTTGTTCTTTATAATGTAAAGTTACTTATGATGGGTAGAGGATAAAGCTCGAGCGATACAGGATTCTTTTAGCCAATGCTTATACCGATTATTTTGCTAGCAGTCTAATCAAACCCAGAAATGTGCTCCCAATACCTTTAGGATGATTTATGAAGATGATATTGCTTTTTGTTAAATTAAACCAAATATTTATTAAAAGACCAAAGAAAATATTAACAATGGATAGCCATTAAGGAGTGAAGGGAGTGGCAGTGCATGCACCTCATGTGATGTGAAGAAATTGTCACTTGAAAGCACTAAAGAATCTGCAAAGGCATGCATGTGTCAGCCTATGCAAGAAAAAAAATAATAATAATATAGGCCAGCCATAAGCAAAAGTAAAGTGATTAAAAATGTTTACTTATGTAATAGTAGTGATACTAGATGGTATTTTTACTCAAGTAAAACTATAAAGTAAAATGCAGTAATAGTATTTATAAATTTGTTTTTGTTTTTTAAGTTAAATTAAATTATTTAAATGAAGTTGAGTCAATAACAAAGTACTACAAACGCAAAATGTTTTTGCTACAAAGTAAATATTAAGCTTCAATGTATCTACAATAATATATTGGGTAGATGCCTACCACATGTCATTTTAGTACCCCAAATGCAGTCTTATGACTTACATGCTTATAAGTATCGGAAAATTTAAATAAGATGAGTGAAAAACAAGAGTTTTATTGTATTTTTATTGCCATGTTGAAATTTACATCTAGCTGTTTAAATGCTTCTGTATTAACATTCTGATGTTAGTGCAGCATAATTGATGGACGGGTGGGTTAAGACAATATAATAATTGATCAAATTAAAACCACGCTGGTGGCTTGGAAGGAAATTTCAAGCCCCATACCATATAATTTACCCACTTGTATCTAATCCAACCCCCCACCAAATGCCTCCTGTGGAAAAATGTTTTATATTCAACTTACTTTAAATATCATGTTCCCTGTTTATATTGAAATCTTTTTATTTCTAGGTATATTTTTTGTTATTGTTCTTCAGTAAAATCCACTTTAATCCTTGTGACTATTTCTTAACCTTAGCCCCAACTTACCGATTATTAATGACATGTTAATAAAGCTCCTATTTTATATGGTGTTTGGTTTTGGTGTGCTATTTCTGGACTGTCAATGGTCTCCATCTGGCTGCCACATTTGAAAGCCTTTCACAGACACATATGGAATTAATATCTATTCAAGTTAGTCCACAATTTTTGCATTGTACTGTTGGTAAGGTATAATAGTGTAATTTGTTTTAAATAAAATGATTCTTTTATTAAAAAATGTATAGATATTTCATCAATGTTCCAATATATATTTTAAATAGACTTTAAAATGGCTATTTCCTTCTTGTAGAATTAAAGATTTACCAAAGTAATGTAATTTAAACCAACATAAGATTTAAACAGAATGATAAAAAACAAGGAATTTTAAGGGAACAAATTATTCATTTTTTGGCTTTTTCTATTACAGCACCAAGTTGTTAACTATAATGAAAGATCCTATCTCACCATCCCTCCCTCTTTCACATATCCAGTCCACGATGAGTTTAATTTTGAATATATGCACTGCAAATTCAAATATCGATTTTGTTTCTATTTTTACTTTGCTGCTACATCTATCAAGTGTTCGAGAGAAAAACAGGTTCTACCGTCTGTCTTCTACTGAAAGAGTGGAAATTCTCAACAGAGTGTCTTGAAGTTATCGCGTATATTGTGAAACCAGGTGCCAAGCTTCAGATGAAATTCTCTGGGATGCTGTTTATAAAAAGGATTTGCTTCATGTCAATGAAACAGCACAGGCTCACATCAGCATTAAGTCTAAAGAGAACTAACAAACTCCAAGGCGATTATGAAGGATTTTAGCCCAATACAATGTAAATATACAGAGGTTTTTAGAAATCCTTTGGCATGGCATAGACAAATATTTTCGCAATAACTTGCAGCAGCTTATAAAGGGAGGATTTTTTATTACATAGTTTTGTTTTGCCATCAATTTAGACGATTCACACATCATGATGTGTATTTGATTCCAAAAAAGCCCTGAATAATACTTCAAAACGCAGGATTCTAAGTTACATTTTTTGAATATATTTTACCTCCAAATTATAAGAAAGATAACATCAAGGGACTTTACAAAACACAAGAATTAAATAAAAAAATAGAAAACAAATGGAATCTTTACTGCTGATGACTGCTGGAATATAATTGCATCTAATTCTATAAACTTCATCCATGTCCTCCAATAGTTGTTTTTTATTCTTCAGTTAACAGCATCAAATGATACCTAAAGATTTCACAGCCCTTCAAATGTGGAGATTTTTGGTTGTAGCTCTTTTTAAAAGCCTCCAGTTGTTTTCAGCAGTGTGCTTTGAAAAGGATGATCCGTGTTGTCCAGAAGGAGATTCTACACCTGCAGGAAAGGAAAGGAAAGGAAAGGAAAGGAAAGGAAATGAAAGGAAAGGAAAGGAAAGGAAAGGAAAGGAAAGGAAAGGAAAGGAAAGGAAAGGAAAGGAAAGGAAAGGAAAGGAAAAGGTGTCATGACATGCACTTAGAAGATCAAATATAAACGTTATAAGTATGGTATACTTGCAATAAAACTACAATTTACAGTTAATAACACATAAAAACAATAAATGAAAAAAATCGACCTTTTCAATCTACCTCAGCGTTACAACACAATGAGTCCCCACCGACAGAATACAATTTAAACGCTTCCTAGTTCTGTATCTCTGTAAGTTCATTCATGTTATTTTAGGAGATATAACGGTGGATTCTCATTGTCCTTCATATTATTATCAAATCATTTTATTCTGGACTAAAACCACCAAAGCAACGCATTATAAATGGTGACAAATATCCAAAACGTATACCAAAATCTGTTACAAATCACTATGCATTTTATAAAATATATGGACAAAAAATGTTATGTATTTCAATTCTTATGTCTTCTCTCATATTTTTATGTCTTTGTAATGCATTCTTAAAATAAATCTCAGCGCTTTTGATGCAGCTAAGCGTTTTATATTTTAAAATTATTAGTATTTTTCACCATCAAATAGAATAAGACCTAAATATTCAAGTAGATCCCCATGAATATTGCTTTTTTAATCTAAGGAGAAATTCTCAGTGTGATTCCAGCTGTGCGTTTATATGATGCGTCTGCTTATAATTTCATTTTTTACAGAAGACAGAAAGAGTAGATATAACGAGAAGGAAAAAATGATATTAAGTACCTGATATCCTTTCGTTACTTCAACATATGTTGACTAAAATGTTCTTAATGGATACAAGCTTATGATGCACTTTCGCGCATCAAACTAAACAAGCAAAATCTGACTTATTAAAATGCCATTGTATTTGATTATTGTTTTATCACCAACTATGGTCACATTTTTCTATCAAAAGAGGGTAAATAAGAAAAATAAACACATAAACCAAAGCATTGTGCAGAATAACAAACGCGTCTTCAGTAAAAACAAGGTAGAAAAAGTCCAAAACTCAAAATACTTCCGGCAGGAATTTTCTTTCAAACAATTCTCTTGCATGTAGAGAGTAGTCGCTTTTATTTGCAAAGCGTCTAGTTGCCTTTATCCTCTAATGATGTCTATTATTTCCCCGCGGGATAAAGCGTGCAATGAAGAAATAACGGGGAGACAGAACGCTAATGGATCCTAATAGGGGTGTTTGCGTTTTAAATAACAAGGCTGACAGGAAGAACAGCTCCTGTATGTCCCTCTGTATCAGATATATCCATGCAGGTATCCGGCCCACTCCTCACTATCCTTATACCTGCTGTTTCTGTATTCAGAGCAGCCCTTGATAGCTGCATTAAACAGATGAGATTTAGAAATGTGAGACGCAGTAAATGTGAATTGAAAATCAGTTCGCGCGCATCTGAAACAGACAATATGAGGATTTCACTTTTGTATAATTTGCAGTCCAACACTTTTCAGTATGTGTGAACTGAATAAGCCTTTAAGGCCAAGGTTGAGGGAGTTTTGCACTTCAGCTCCCTTCTGACCCCAACTTAACACTCGGGCTGTAAATATATACAGAACAACAGCTTGTGCGACTCCTGCAATATTTCAATTTCAATATAGAGATCTTAAATCGTGAAGAAAAAGGGGTTTAAATATTTTTTAGCATGAAGAAAAACTACCCGCTTAGAGGGCCAAACGAGAAGCCAATTCTTTCTTCTTAAATGTAGATGAAGTGACATAGGCCTCCTTAACCCCGGAATACTCCTCTGCTTGTGTTGACATATAGCCGTAAAGGTAACTGTCAGTTCGGCCTGTAAGGGAATCACAGAGCTATTCATCATGGTCTGACAGGAGGAAAGTCACCATGGCTCAGGTGAAATCAAATCTCTCAGGGGTTTTATTATGAAGAGACGCGAGGGAGGAATAAATGACACTGGGTTTGTTACATTACTTCTGTTTTTTATGTAAAACTCGTTGATTTTTGTTTGTTTGTTGGTATTGCCAGTGATGGACACACGGAGAAATCAGTTCAAGACATGGAAATTAAGTAACCAAATTAGCCCAATGTTAAGGTCACTGTAGGTGTGCAGTGTTAAACTGAAGGTTATATAAAAGATACGAAATATAGTTCAGCTGATCAGATTTTACTTGAACACTCCGCAAATAAATGTGTGCGTGAAAAGGAAAAGAAGTGCAGCAAAATGCTGGGAAATGCCCCTCGTTTTCTTCTTTGTTTCCAAAAGAAAACAAAAATTGAATTAAAAAAAATGCATCCGAATGCAAAAAGCAATGCCTGATATGTTTTAATGTTATTCGATCTAAGCAGCCATCCAAAAAACAAAAATAACATGCATTTCAGTCAGAAGTCTCTCCTTGTTTTTCTTTAGGCCAAATAAGCCGCCTCTTTTGCAGCCTGACCTAAAAAACATGAGCTCTGTGTGCATTTTACACGCAGAAGAATATGAAAAATATGCTCAAAAGTGCTTAAATATCTTATCTTTACAAACACAGAAAAATAAAAAATAAAAAACACAATCTGTAACAGAGACTTGCTTGTTTCAACAAAATCAACAGAATATATATTTTTTTCCAATCACTGCAGAGGTAGGAAGGCGCGTGTGAAATCTTATGACGTGTCATTTTAAGTCTTTATGGTCTTTGAGGGGCTCCTAGCAATTAGACAAAATTACCCAAATCGTTTCATTTCAGATATTGCATGGAGACGTCTGCAGGTCAGACAGACTTAAAACTAAAATGTTAAGAGTATTGAAGGCTGTGAAACAGTTCAGGAACCCCCCTGATGACAAACCAGGGACCCGGAGCTGATTAATTGTCCCCTCAGGTCCCTTCTTCTTGTCAGAAAAAAAACGTAAAGTTATTTTGGTTCCCGAGAAGAGAAGCAATCAAATGAATAATAAATAAAAGTCGTAAGGTTCTCACTGATTCCCCGCGCACGCAGACAGTGTCCACGCAGGGAGGCAGTATGCGTAGGGATAATAGTAGGATGGCTGCAGAGAGAGCAGCGGGGGCCGCAGGATCTCCCCGGGCCCGTACTGTCTCTGGTCGTCCCGTACTAGAACTTTCACCGCCACCTTCTTTGCCGCCGGGGTGGACGCCATCAAATCTGCGGCCATCTGTCGGCGTTTAGTCTTGTAGCGTCGGTTCTGGAACCAGATCTTGACCTGAGTCTCTGTGAGCTTCAGGGAGGCCGCCAGGTCCGCTCGCTCCGGCCCAGAGAGGTACCGCTGGTGGTTGAAACGGCGCTCCAGCTCGAAGACCTGAGCGTGGGAGAAAGCAGCTCTGGAGCGTTTCTTCCGCTGCTTGGGTTGCTCCAGGTTCTTGTCGTCTGGGCTGCTAGAATCTGCAGATGATATAATATGCATGTAATTCCAGATATTCGTCAGTCATGTATATCATTATGCTTTATGAACGTTCCTGTTAAATTAGGAGAGAATAACTACATTAAACTAACTACTTAAGATAGTCATTCAGCTACGAGGAAAACTAATCAAATTTACTCAAAAGATTTAAAATGTATATATTCTTAAAAACAATGTTTTATTATCTATGTAATTCTATCCAACCATATATAAATATTAAATCACCAAAGAATACAATGGGAGGAATTAAAAATGAGCTATCTTTTTAGAATAGTGGGCAAATATAGGGCGCAATTCGTGCGTAAAACCAAACAGGACGCGGAAAGTTTTGTCCTAAAATGAAAGAAATGCAACGCTTTTAATGATTCGACGCATCTTTACCCAAAACATTAATCATGTATTATTAACACAGGAAATACAGATTAGATTAATGTTTGGATTTTTAACTGCAGAGGATTAATTGTGGCACATTTTGATGTTTTACGCACGAATGCTCTGATTTTAAAGGCCTACCCACCCGTGGTGTTGTTGGGTTCACTGTCACTCTTTGCGTTCTCCGCAGCCGCAGACTCGTGGTCCGTCTCCTCCTGGAGACTCTCCTCCGGCACGTCTGACACCAGCTCTCCGTCCCTCTCTGGCTGGCGCATTGCTGATGTCTTCCCGTCGGTAACGTCGCTGAGTCCGGAGTCCGAGTCGTAGCCTTTCTGCTCGGAGCGCTCACATGGCGCCTCGTCGGTCCTCTCGGACCCCTCGTTCATCTCCCCAAATATTTTCCAACACGCCGCCTTGGAGAAGCACACGTCCAGATCTGGTAAATGTCTGCTGCTGTCCTTTTTGTTCAGGATGGCCTGGATGGAAAAAGGCATCAGCGAGTTGCCACGGACGGCCATTTTTTTTCCAAAGGGAGCGACGCTTTGCTCGGTGTTTAAGTAGAGTAATCAGCCCTGGTGGAGGAGAAAACGTCAGTTCATCCACATTTTAGGCTGCTCTCTCCTAGGAGATCAGTTCAATCTAAGCTGTTTATCCTCCAGGGTTGCGTCCTGCTTTCATTCCCGCAGAAGACGATGACTTTCTGCTACATCCGCTGGCGCAATGCTGCTCCACAGCGCAGATCTACCATCATCTCAGATTCCTTCCAGACTCCGGCCCTTTTTACTCATTTTTTTGACCAAACAGCCTCACCTGTGACTCAGAATCACTCCCCTTCGGCGCCTATTGGCTGAAGGAGAGGAAATCCTTTTTAGTGATTGGTTCACTGCTTAAAAGACGCCATGCTGCTCTATCGGGTAGAGGAAAGTTAAGAAAAAATTAAAAGGAAGTTTTTATATAGAGGCCTATATATTTTTGGACGCTCTTTTTGGTGATTTAAAATGTGTCCAATTCAATGATCAAAATCTTCAATTGCACGGTTGGGGTTTGCTTGTCTGTTGCATTTAATTTATTTTAAATTATGTCAAAACAGACTGTAATTATCAGAACCAATTATTTGCAGACATATCAAAGCATAATAAAAAAAGAGGAATTATCTATATTATCAAGAAATTAGGTGAAAAATATATTGAAACAAAATATTTCCTCAACATATCCTAAATTAATCATTATTACTATAAACATTTTAGACAATTTTATTAATTGTTGCAATATTGTTCTTTCGTCATCATTTTAAGAGCTTTGTTTGAAATCCAAGTTTATTTAACATGAATGCATGTCCAGTATTAACGCAATAAGTGGGCGATGCTTTCTGGGTCATGCAGGTCTGTTATGTTTCATATCAATGGAAGTGCTGCTGTAGCAAACAGATGTAAACCTCGACATGCGCACACAGTTCCTACAGACTAAATGCAGCGCGAAGGTTTTCATTTACGATGGAAAATAACAACAATAATAATAATATAAAAACGTATACTGCCATATTTTGTGGCGCATAATTGTGCAAACATAGGATCTGTCATTATGTTTAATAGAGAGGGAAAGTGGTAACTTAATATGACAACAATAAATAAAAACTGTCTAAATTGACTAAATCCCAGAATTCAGGAATTATAGTTATTTGATTATCTGTCCAAAAATCCACAACTTCAACCAGCACCAAACTACAGCAAGATGGATCAGATTAAAAGCTACATTCATTTGCAAACCACAGGTTTTCCCTGTACAAGTGCAGCAGATATAAAATGACCGCATAGTTAGGCTACAAATACTGTGCCTCACTTATACCGATCTGGAAAGATATTTTATACAGAATTTTGTTATTCTTATTTTGAGGGGCCACATGTATATTTTTTTAAATCATTTTCTTCTTATATTTTGACACGTTTTTCTTTTGTGTATCAGGCCTTTATTATATATTCTGCAGATCGTTGGTTAAAATTAAATGTTTTAATAATTTTAAGGGAAAATATAAAGTAATTATTTATTTTTTTAACAAATATTAGTTGAGTTATCACTGTGTTTTAAAACCATATTTTTCATTGAAATGTATATATTTGATATCTTTGTGCGGTACATACACACGAAATAAATAATCGGAAGAGACTCGAAAACGTGTTTTATTAAAAGAACTTGTTTATTTCAGATATATAGTTTCATATATTTTAAATAATCAATCATCGGATTATCTTCTATTGTTTGAAAAACGTTTTTTTTTATGTGATTCCCAGAAAAGAAAATTGCACAGCTTTCTGGAGGGGAGCAGCACATTGATGTTGAATGAAACAAATGAAACAGACAGTAGGATCTGCTGCAGTTTTATTAGATGCTGAATTAGAAAGAACAAGAAGCGTCAGATCGTCCAAAGCCGACAGATCATACCATCTAGTGGCCACTAAATATAGACTACTTCATCTTTTTTTTTCTTTTTTTATTTGAGTTTTACTCCCTGTAGCCCGTAGTTTCTCCTCCGCCAAGTAGCTTATATCTTTTTGTATATTTTATTCCAGATTGTGGTCATTCCAAAAAGAACAACAACAAAAAATACCAAATTTCTTCTAAATAATAAGAATTATCATCATATATTTAAAATTATGCTTGGGGTTACGAGCCATTGTCTTAAAGACAGCTTGGATCACTGGAGATAAAAAAAAAAAAAAAAAAAACTAAAACTGGTGGGAAGCACAAACCGCTGATACATCTGGATATTTTCTCAAACTCTGCCCTTGTTCTATTAGAAAACCCTCATCCTGCCCAAGGCCAACATCACACCCATTTTCTGCTGGCCACTATTGGAAGGTTTGTTTGTTTTTTTGTCCTTCGTGCATTTTTTTTATCAAACACTTTCCTTTTCCTTTCTTAAAGCTAAATTCCCTGACCCGCGGGATTCAGCTTTAAACAAGAGGAATAGTGAAAGATAACTAGAAGTTTCCCACAATGTGAGGCCATCCTGGTGATGCGGAGCAGAGTTGCTGCTTTTGGAACCTCACTGAGAGGAAGATCAGCAGTAAGTGGCAGGAAATGTAAGCAGCAGCTTGGTTTCTTCTTCTTTTTTTTATTTGAAAAGATCTAGATGAAAATGGGCGTTAAACCATTTGGTTTGGACTATTAGACGTCGGCCGAATCAAGCACATATTGCAGTTCCCTCCGACCTATTTCATCCAATCCTTTCCTTCAGTCTTTCTAGTACAAAATATGAAATTAAACATAGATATAATTATAAAAATACAACAAAACTTATTGTAATTTTATATCAGAGGTCTTCCAGGACTCTTTTTTTCAGTGTGGCATTGGCAGCGTTTTATTTTCAATGCATAATTTATGAATTATTTTCACCATGAAATGGTCCCATGTCACCGATTTGTTCCAAAACACGTTTTATACTTTTAATTGATTTCATGGCAACATAATAATGCTGTTAATTTATATAAATATAACATATACTTCCATAGCGAACACCAGTATAGTTGTAGTCGACAAATAAAACGAGAGGAGTAATTTTATATATATATTTATATATTTTCACAAACACACACACACATATAGGCCTATATAGTGTTAGGCCTATGTGATATTTTTTCTACATGGCTACAGTGTATCTGATTTTATTGTAATTTACTTTGTGTGATGTGCTAAAACTGACTCATCTCTTAAGGGGAGCCTCGATTTTAAATTTTTTTTTAAATGTAAACGAGAGGTTAAAACCTGCATACGTCTCGAAATATTTCTATTTATGCATGTAATTTACCTAATTTCATTTTTTTGTACTTGTTTCATTTGATTTTTGCAGTAGCCTATAACTTTTCAAAACTTTAAAAAAACAGACCTGCTCAGAAACGCTTGACATCTGTTCTTCAGAGTTCTGACATTTCTGATGGAGGTTGAGTGAACTGGGTCTGCTGTGTCTCTTGTCTCCCTCTGCTGGTAGGAAAAACAAAGATCTGCTGTGGAAACACTAGACGCTTATTTCATACAGGCAAAGCCCCCCACCCTCGCCTTCAATCTTGATTTCTTTGATATTTTCAAATTATTTGGCTACTCACATCAAGTTTCAGGCTGAGGTGAGATTCCCGTCGAGTTTCCAGTAAAGAAATACACACTAATGGCAAATTAGGCCATTAGTTTTCCCTCAGCCGTCCTGACTCCTGTTTTCTTGTCACTTCCGTTACCCTTAATCCCCTGAATGTAACACAAAAAGTCTCACCCGATGCTGCTGCACATCGTTTACTCTGGTAATGTCTCTGTTTCCTTCCCTCTGCAGGCTGTATTTGTGACAGGTTTTGATTTCCCCTCCTGAATACTTATATTAAAAAGAGAAATGCCTCAAATTATACCCAAGTCTCCGTCTTCTTTTTGATGCCAAATTATGATCATATGGAGCAATATTAGAGAGGGCAGTGCCATGAGTCATTTGCAGTAAATGCTCCCAAACGCCCTCTAGATTTCTCATCAGATGTCTGATCGCTCACTTGATCAACTTCAGCATTGGAAACAAGGAGGTTTCTGCCAGCTTTAAGTGGAGTTTTAGCGACTAAAGCTAAAACCAAAACCTCCCTTTTTCTTGTCTTTCCTTTTTTTTTTTTTTTTTAGAAATAATGATCCTTGCATGCAACAGAGCTTTAAAAATGGGAAAGCACTTGAGACAGAACACTTAGCAGCAAATGGAACCAAGGCTCAAACGGAGACTGATGTCTCCTGGAAGCTTTTTACAAGCACTCTAACAATGGCTACAGAGCTGCAGACACAAGAGCTGAAGTTTTTCACTGTTACAGTCCAATTAATGTGTGTAGATAGCACAGACATGATTTATAGTTCATATTCAGCTCCTCCGTGCTGACAAACGGGCTCCCATCAGCCTCTGGCATGCAACAGATCATGCATGAAGCTCAAGCATATCATGAAAGGCTCCTGGGCTCTGAAGGGCCTTTGGCTGTCTTCTCAGGGCTCTTTCTCCTCTGCTCATGCCTAAGTTAAGATGTCCTTCAAATCCTTTTTACTGGGTTCATGTAACTTGCAAAAAAATATCACTTTTGGACACAGGAGTGGATGTGGATTCATGGATACTTCAGGGGTCATTTAGAAATTCTTGGGATATTATGGTTTCTCTTCTTGAAGTTAGAGGCTGCAGCTGCAGTTTTTGTTTCACAAACGCAAACACCGCATCTATCTTTCCCAGAAGTGTTCAGGGGACAGCAGCCTCGACTCAGGACCAATTCAGGACTGTGTTTGTGAAACTGATTTTTCACAGTTTCTGTGAAATTATAGGGAAAATTGTTGAAAGCCGTTCTGGCTCACAAACTGTCCAAAACAGAAACAGGACGGCTGAACTTTTGTTTTCTTTTGTGATCTGCTTTTATGCAGTAACTGTTCTGTTTGTTCTTATCCCTAGAGATACTAAGACACCTTTTCTTTTTAAATAAAAAGGTAGTCGCTGTATATTTAACACCACTGCCCCGATGGAAGGTGACAGATTTTAACCCTGGATTGTCCTGACTTTAGCTTCCTTTAACCTCTTACCAAGACTGAGTAGATTCCCTGTCTCCCACAGCCTGATGCTGCCACCACCATGTTTCACTGCGGGGAGGAGTGATGAACAGAGCTCATTTAGCATCCTGTGGAATACAATTTTGTGTCTCTACAAAAGTTGTAGCTCTTTTAAAGAGTTCAGAGATGTTGACCTTCAAAAGAAAGACCATTATTAGTTTTTCCTTTTAAAGCCATAAATAAAAATAAAGCTCCAAAATGCAAAAGTCCCAACAGCTGTAAATGAAGTGTCTAGGTGACGTGCTTTGTGTAAAATATACAGCTAAGTAGTAAAACTTGTTTTCAATACTATTTTAAAAACTACAGATATCATCACTCCACCAAAGAAGCAAAATCAAAGATATTTTGCTGAACTCTGCTGTTTATTGCAGCTTCAGATGCAGAAATACAAAAAAAAAACTCATGAAACTCAATGTCCCCGTTCCTCCCTGCTGCCTGTCGCTGGCCATTTCTCAGACTGCTGCATTAAACCTTTTTGACGTTAAACACCTGTTAACTTTTATGGTCTGTAAGAGGAGTGGTCTCATGTTAAAGCAATGCATTTAGTGCCAGCCGGCTCAGCCAAATCCCCAGTGGAGGAAAGACCACTCCCAGAGCAGAGAAGCAGCAGCAGGAGGGAGCCCCCCGTTCCCCCTTCAGTCGCCTTCGGGGATCCCCCTACGCTTAAACCAAAACTTAGCTCTATTTCAGTTGACAGCCGTGCGAAACCGCCAACTTTCCACAGCTCTGCTGCATAAACTATACAGTTACCACCTGCAGACCTGCGGAGAAGCAGGAGCTCGGAGGCACTTTTTTCTTTACCTCTTTGACATTTTATTCTCTCCTTTCCCTTTCTATAGTTGATGTAAAAATGGAAAAAGCAAAACTACCTGATAAAATGAAAAGGTGAAAGAATATTGATAAAAGAAGCCCCTAAGAGATCCATGGTAACTCTTCAGGAGGAGCTACAGGGTGATCAAGGGTGACAAGACCTGCTGACGGGACCACTATTTGTCTCCCAATTCTTCCGGTAGAACACTGTAACGAAGGACATAAAGTGGAAGAATAGTGAGAACAAAGCTGTTGTTGAAATGTAGCGGGACTCAGCAAATAGACAGATGAAGGTTATCTGGTCACATGAGACCAAAAGCTAATGTTTTGCCCTATAGATTTATAAAAGGTTATAGAAGGCTGCCCTATGGGGAAACATGGAGGTGGAAGCATCATGCTTTTCTTTGGAAGATGAAAATATGGATGGAGAAAGATGCAGAACAGTCCTGGAAAAATCCTTTAAAGCTGCAAAAAACCTAAAACTGGGATGGAGACTGACCTTCCAGCAAGACAAGTGTAAACCTGCAGCCAGACGTACCATGGGACGGTTTATATAAGTATATTAATGTGTAAATTAGATCAACTATAAAGGTCAATGAGACTTAAAATTGATGTTCACAAAAAAAAAGAAAGAGTAGGAGAACATGTTAGTCTGTAGATGAACAAAGCTGCTAGACACACACCATTTCGTTGTATTTGCAGGAAAATGTGCTTCTACAAATATTGACTCTAGGAGTCTGAGCAGATTTGAATGCCACACCTTTCAGATTTTCACAAGCAAATATGGAGAACTTTTTCTGATACACTATAGATCAGTCTACTGCATAAAACCATTCAAAGATATGGAAGTTTGATGAAAAATTTTTCTGCAAGGCGGCATATCGGTTTCACTAAACCAAACGAGTGAGAAATGAAAAATCTGACATTTGCAAAGTAACTCTAGCAAAAGAAAATGATTTGAATACTTGGATTTATAATTTGGTCCTAATTTGCTGGTTTTTATTTTCTCTTTTTCTCGCTGTGAGGTCCGTTTATAATCCACTTATAAAAATGGTGGAGCTATAAATCTGTCTGTGCTCCCTAAATATAGGTGTAGAAAACTTTCTTTGGCTAGAATGACAAAGAAAAAAAGAAAATCAATTTTGGACTACAATGTAAATAACAAGCACAGGACTGAGTGAAAGGCGCAGTGTTTGGGTGCCAGGCCGTTTGGCTGTCTAAAAGCTAATCCAAACCTTTTAATACCGTTTTCGGTCTGATATTTTAGAGCTTGGATTGCAAAATCAGGAAATACCTGAGAGAGGTAAACCTTTAACGACTAAAAAAAAAAAAAAACTTAGCAGCCCACAGGAATGATCGGAAAAAACTTAACCAGCAAACTCTTTCAGTCTCCTCCTTCCTGGAGCCTGAAAGTTCAGGTGCAGCGATTAAAGGCTTCTAATGTGTTAATGATGTTGAAATATTTCAGTTTTATCCTCCATTTGCAGGCAGGAATGTCGTCTCTCCTCCTCAGCTCTGAGGTGATTGGTTAAAATCTTTGCTTATTTACAAGCTGCACACAGCACATTCATTTAGGGAAACAGAAGATAGCCTTTCTGATACGCTGAAGGTAAATTAAACAACAATAAATCATCTGCACTTTTTGATATTTTCGCAGGGAAAATGATCAGTAAAGTATTTTGAAATAAACAGGAAAAGAATCCAGAGCAATTGTTTGTTTTTGGGTTTTTTTTTTGCTTAATGCTGCTTGGTTCAAAGAAAAAGAGAGAAAAAAAACAAGATGTTTAAAATCACTAATTCAATGCTTTATAAATGAGAGATTTCAAGTAAATGATTGATCATTTGATCCTCTTAAATACAGCCCAGAAGTTTCCTAATTGTTAAAGAGAAAAATTGAATAAATTTAATTGTATAAATCCACATGTATTAGGAAAGTTTCGGAGGTTTAGGTCAAACGCAAAGCTCAGGGATAAGAAGATAATAGAGGCAGGATAATCTGTTTACCGGACAACTAGTTGGATTCTTCAAAAATCTGATCTTTCTGAAAAAGTAGCAAGAGAAAAACTCTCTTTATAAAGCCCTAAGTCCTGTTTGCAGTTTTTCTAAAAGTCATGCAGAAGATAAAGCAGATAGTCTGATCGGATGAGGCCAACCTGAACATTTTGGTCTGCATGTAAAAATGCTGTATTTGTAGGAAAACTAACACTGGATATAATCGCTCTGAACAGCTACGGTGAAACATGGAGGCTGCAGGTCAAAGTGGAAGTATGTGGCACTCATTGCTTTTATTGTCAAAGAACCTTGATGAACAAAGCTAGTAAACGAACCTGCAGTGGTACTTAGTCACCATCATGTTTAACCTCAGTCAGGCTGAATATAAACCTGCAGCACAGCTCTCCTGTTTTAGAACATAAATAAAAACACTTTATTGTTTTCCTTTCAATTCACAATATGCATAACTTTCTGATGGTTGTATGAATGTGATTTACAGCACTGTTGACATTTTGTTTGATTTATGATTTACATTGAGGGGTGAGCTTTAATAAGCTCAAGTTTTAGCCTATTCCTTTTCAGACATTTATATGGTGCGTGCTCATGTGCTTTGTTCTGTCAGTGTATAATTTAAATAAATAAATGAAATGGTCTTTCACATTAAAAGGTCCAAATAAGAATTTATTATAAAAACAAAACAACTCGTTTTCATTCGAGAAATAAAAAACAAGGGATGCATAAAAACTAAAACAGATTGATTACTAACTATTTTATATGTTAACTTGATGGCTTCCAGGAAGAAAGCAACTTTTCTTTCACCAATACTAGATTTCAGTGGATAAAAAGACAGAAAAAAGAAGGAAAACGGTTCAGTTTCATTCACAGAATGAATATTAGGAAATCAAACAAAGACAAACAGCCTTTAAGTGTGTGCTTGAGTAACGGAGACGTCTGTGGCTGAGCTGTGGCCCCTCTGCTGACTGACAGTGATTTCTGATTCTGCCTCTTTATCTCAAAGCTTGGCTCGGCTGCACATTAGGCCTCTGATTGGTCTGAAAAGCTCCGGTTCGCTGGGAATTACTGGATAAAGCACGGAATGATGAGTTTGATCCGAACCATATGGGCCCGGGGCAGCAGAGGGTATTCCGAAGGGTTCTTTACCGATCCCGTGGTTTATACTCAGAGTGTATAATAACATCCAGAGCCGTTCAATACTGACGGTCAACGAAGCACCAACAGTTTCAAAATGCCAACTGACTGCTAGCTCTGAATAAGTCAAGTAAAAACAACATGGGGGGGGGGAGTGCGCCGTTCCACCGCTGTCAGAGGTCTCAACGTTTGGCTCTCTTCGAAGGGGGCTCCTCTGATTTCTGTCCTCCCCGTGTTCGCACAGCAGGGGGGCTGGCCTCCCGTTTACGGCCCCCCTTGGCTAAAGCCTGGGCCCTCGTCCCGCTGCAGGAGGGAAACAAGGACCGAGTGTGGGTACGTTTGTTAATTCAAGGGTTATTTGTGAGGGAGTCCCTCAGTGAGTACTGCATGCACACAACCTGAAGACTATCCACCAAACAGACTGAAACAAGACACGTTTTACAAGAGATCAATTTATAAAGCAGGGGTTTCAGATTGAAAGATTTCTGATGGAATAAAAACACATTCTAAAAAAATATATATATAGATATAAATCATATAGTTAGGATGCATTTTAAGCATAAACTGAATCGTTTTTTTTTTTTTTTGTAACATTTTTTGTAAATATAATTACTTTATTTAGCACTGGGCTCTGAGAAAATAAGCTTTATTTAGTTCCACTGAATTCTAATACAAAATATGAAGTAAAAAGAAACAGTGAACAGCAGAAAAGAATTAAAGCCAGAAGATAAAAACAAACAAAAAAAACTTAGATGTGAACTTTAGAAATGATGTTTTCTAAACTCGACTGGAGTCACTTCTAATCTAAAGATGAATATGTAATACAAAGGTTAGGATTAACCATTTTTAGCAGAGGGAGAACTCAAAGGAAACCATTTTTGATCATTTTATGAAAATGGGCACTAATGTATGAAGTTTCTTACTCACAAGCTTAAAAAAAGAGGAAAAAAGGCATTAGAAACCAAGAAAAAATGAGGGTCATTTTAAAGCGATTAAACCCGTTTTTCCCTAAATTCATGGGACAGATTTATCCTTTTCATTCTGGGAACTAATAACGTGACATTCCAGGAAAGCCTTTGAATAAAATGTTCTCTTTTACAGTGAAACGGCCTCCGGTCGCAGTCACTTTTGGTTGCCTTCTGCTGAAAGCTGGTTCAAGCTGCTGAACCTCAAAGAGATGGACTCACCGTGTGCCAGCTGTGGTCTCCTCTTTGCCGCTCTGTCGACTTGCCCGGGTGGAGGGTTTACTTGGCTTGTTTCTGAGGAGCAGTAAAACTAAATTATTGCTTTAGTGCTAAATCTTCCCTGCTCTCATTAAATGTGATGAAACGGCGTCAATGGGTTCTTCAGTCTGAAGATGTTAAGACAGTGATCAGATGATTATCGCCACAGATGGAGGGATTTTTTTTTCTTTTTTTTTTACTCGACATCTTTAGCAGCTTAAAGATAAACTGACCTCATGGATCCACAGTGGAGGCTGATGTTTATTCTTACACTAACCTACCTTTCAGCCTCGAGACGAGCTGCAGACCGAGTCGTTGCTCTGGTTGCAGCTTCCTTTCCCTCCTCTTCTTCACTGTTGCTTTCCTCCTCGTCTTCATCCTTTTGCCCACTTTCCCTCTCATCCGCTTTGCTCTCCTTTTTAACTGCAGAAGAGTAATTTAGTGACAAAAACTCGGAGAGTTTCGAGACTTGCGTTTGCCAACAATAAAACAGAATGGGAGAAGTGGCTTAGAGACATGAGGCTTTACAAGGCACCTCACACAAATGTGTGAAAATACTTTTTACACGAGTTCGTTTTAGAGCATCTTGCTGATTATTTACCAGCTTAAAAAGCTCAACTTCTACAGGGCTAACCAGGCTTAGCAATTGGAAATTATTTCACATAGACTAAGCAAATAAAGAAGAGATTAAGAACTATTAATACTAATAACAGATAAACGTATTTGTAGTATTTTTTTTTTCTTGGTTCAGCTTTTATTACTGGATGACATTTGCTTTCTACCCCAGTCGTCTTCAGCAGCGGCAGCGGCGGCGGCAGCGGCGGCGGCAGCAGCAGCGGCGGCAGCAGCGGCAGCAGCAGCCTTTGGTGGTCGTCCCCTCCGAGCCGGTTTCTTTGGAGCAGCCTCTTGGTCCTGCTGCTCCTCAGACTAAAGTAGATTTAACCAACCAATGCAAGGTGTTAAAACATTTAAAGGAAGTTCTTTAAACAGAAAAATACAAATAGGCATAACAGGGACTTATTTCAAGGCAACATACGAGGTCTGGCTTCATCTCACTGCCACTCTGTTCTTTCACTTCTTCTAAAGGGTTTGAAGAAGAGTTGGATCCTGAAATGACAGACCAACCATTTTGTGTTGTTTTATAGAGAAACATCTGCACATCACAAAGAATTCTAGATTATTTTATGCAGCAACCTCTGTGATAATCTCACAGTTGTGTCATTTTCTTCCTATGAGGCGTGTTTCCTCACCCGTGTTTTTGCTTTCTTGTTCCTCACTTTGCTCTTGTTTGCTTTCCGCCCCTCCCTGCTCAGCCTCGACTTCCTGCAGAATTGAAGATGGGTGAAATTAAAAAACTACAGTAAAAGTTTTGTCCAAAACAAGAATAAGACTAAATCAGAAATCCTTCCACCTCTCCAGACTCCTCCGTTTCCTCTGATCTCTTCCTCTTCACCTCTGTTTGACCTGGAGTTTAAACATGACTTATTGTTAGAGATACATCCACAAAAAAAACTGTCTTTAACACAGTTCATCTCTTAATCACAGACTTCACTGCTGGAAATCAAACTTTACAATGAATTACATTTGGTGAAAACATGCACAAATCAGATGATGTTAATTCTTATGTCCCTTATGTTGCAGAATCATAAAATCAACTGGGTAGATTCAAAACAATGAAACTGTATTTTATAACCCAGAGTATTTGTGAAATATACTGAATAACAATAATATTGAAGGGTAATGTCTCTGGCACTGCGTCCATTCTGGTTCAACAATAGCTAAAACAGTTCCTAACAACAAATACAAATACTTTACATTTGACTGGAATATGGCAAAAATTGTCTTGGTGAATTAATATCAAAACTAACATAATGTAAAACCTAACTTCATGAAATCCACTTAACTTTGTTTACTATAGCTTGTATTTCTAGATTAGTCTGAAACTAAAACATTACAATCAATAAAAAAAAAAATGCAAAAAAAAAATAATAAATCTTGCAATTAATGTGTAATTACTATGCAATTATTCATTAACATCGATCATTTTACTCAACGTATAAGATTTGTTGTTTTTTTTTTTCATTTTCATAATCATTAAACAAAAAAATCATAACGGTGAACATTAGCTCTGTTTGGATCAATTCCAACGCAAATATTTTATTAAAGTTTCTCTTGAAGACCAAACTGGTCTAAAGTGAAAAGAACCAGAGTAACAGACACAGCGTGTGACTCTCAGGGGTCGATGATGAGCTGATAGTAAAGGAATGTTGGATTAAAGCGGTTTATGCACTTCATGACATTAGAAAGGTATTCTGTCTCCAGCAGTTTTCCCTTAAATTGTTTTTTATTGAAACGTTCAGAGCAACATCTAACTGTGCGACTGCCAGCTTTAACCTACAGACTCTGATCATCACTTTTTAAAATCACATTTATTTAAACCAGCAAATCATGTGAATCAAACTACAATAGAGATGTATTTCATAAATGTGAGTTATCTGTAAATTACAGAGAAGTATTAAAGTCTCCATTAGTACATTAATAGTAATATAGTTTTGTTTTCTATTCTATTTTCACTGATGATTGAACTGAGGCCTTTTTCTGTTTATTTTCTGTTCAGTCTCATCATACCAGGCACTGGATACGCATGTTTTTCTATATGTTACAGCACAGAAAATAATGCACTCACATTTTCAATAGTAAACTTTAGATCCATGTTTCTGAGATTTCTTCAGAGCTTTACTTTGCTAAATAAACGGAGCATAGCCCAGGTGTGATAACAGAACAAACTCACGTGTGTCTCTGCTCTCCTGGAAATCTGACTTCTCAATAACTTTATGTTCCTCTGCAGCAGGAGAAGCCAGCTGGTCTTCACTTTTAAAGTGTGCTTCACTCTGATGCTCAGGGCCCTGAAAAGATACAAAGTTCTAAAGTTTTCTTTCTTTTTACAAATAAAAGCATATCTGAAGTTTTGAGATTCAAAAGTTAGCAAACTTTGCACCATTATAAAAATATAAGCATCAGGCTTTAAAAAGATGCTCTAAAAGCTGATGCAGGAGTTATATTCATTATGTCCTGAACCAACCTCTTCGCTGTCGTCTTCTTTTAGTGTCTCAGTTTGGCCAGAGGTGTCCTCGACTTCTGCCTCATGTTTCTGCTGAATATCTAAAGAGGCAGAAACAGAGGAATCCACAGAAAGTGAAGCCTTCTCTTGTCCTCTGCAGCAACCTGCTAACGGCGTCAGTTTTACAGTTTTTATCTAAAGTTCGAAATCTAACAAAACCCTAAAAGAGAAACTTGTGCTGTCCAAACATGAAGCCATGTCCTACAGTATGTCAGTTAGCTATATTCCAACCCTTAATAATCGCATCACTGGATCCTCTTAATGGGGAAAAAAATAAAGAATGGTTTGAGTAAGTATTAAAAAAAAAAACAACTATTAGTGTTTCAGACCAAATACATCCTAAAAATGTCCATCGTTACTAAAATGATGCTTATAATAATTTTCACACTTTTTGATTTTCTCTGTAATCAACCAGAAACCACCCACCATCTGCTGCCTCTTTAGCTGCGGCTCCTGGGCGTCTTCCTCTACGGCCCGGAGTCTTCTCCGATCTCTCAGGTTCTTTGGGAGGATCCTGCTCTGTGCTTTTACATGATCGTCCCCTGCGAGGTGCTTTTAACTCTACGACTGTCTCCTGCTCACTTTCCTGATGATTTTAGACAGCGTGTAAATACTTTGACCCCAACAGGTCTCATTTAGGAAGCTAAAACCTGATGAAGGTTAGACTCACCTCGACAGACAGCGGCTCGTTCTTTTCATCCTTTGAATCATCTGTTGTGAGAAAAATAACAGCAACACTTCACTATGGCTCAGGCTTTATTTTCAGATGCATTATAGAGGAAGTTATCCTTCTAGACGCAATTTCCTGATGCACAGAGCTGTAATATTTTTCATTGGTTAATGTGATTCTGATAGGTGCAGTCTATTTTAAAGATGCCGTTTTTGCTCCCACTCAGACAGGAACAGGGAAATGGGTGTTAAGCCTAAACAGGGGTCATGCTGAGAGAGAGCTTCTGTGGCATCTTCGTTCTGTAAAGTCATTTCTTGAGTGTAATTATCTTTTTTGGGATATTAAATTACTTTGATCATCTGAATTATTTAAATAAGACAAAAAAAAATACTTAAAAAAATGGAAGAAAAACCACTGGTTGAATATTAAGAAATAATTTAGTTTCAGTCTGACATCATTTTCCAACTGTCTGCTTACACTAGCAGGTATATGATCAAATTCTAATAAATGAATTCCTGTTAAAATGTTTCAAATAAGCCAAATCAAAAGCAAAAGACACTCTAATCAAATATACATTAATCAAACTAAACGCACCGTTTTTTATTGAGAGCTTTCTCTTACGCCCTCTTCTTTTAACCACTTTCTCTTCCTGTGAAACATAAAGCAGTTAAAGACGGAAGCTGAACTGAACTTTATACTAAAATAAAATATAAAAACCAGCCCACCTTCTCTGAAAGGTCTGGGCTCCTTTCATCATCCTGACTGTCTGTGCTTGAGACGTTACCTGGAGATTCAGACGTGCAGCAATGGCAGATCAGGTGCATAAAGGATGGATATAAACAGAAGAGAAAAATAAAACTCACTGCTTTGTTTGACTAATCTGATCTCTGGGCCAGTGTCTCCAGCCTGGGTTTGGTCGGACATGTTGGCTTCCATCTAACCAAGATAAAGCACAGGTGAGCAGAGAGGAAACATGGTAAAGACTGACTGAAGCAAACTTTGAAAGTTAACAACGTACCTTCTCTTGATCTCCTTCCTCTGGTGTCTTACTCTGAGTTTCACCTGTAAATAATCAGAAACATCTATTTATTACGTTTTTGATCAAAAAAAGAGCATATGAGAGAGTTTTAACGGAATTATTTAATTAAACAATGTGATAAAATCTTACATTTATCATCCTCTGTCTGGTTTTCTCCACCTTCTCCCTTCACTCTCTAAGATTTAAAAGTTGAAACGTATCAGAGATCAAACTTGAAAGAGATTTTATTCAAAATAAGCAGCTTGCATTTGCCTCACTGGAGCATCATTGTTTCCTCACCTCTAGGCTGGTCTCTCTGACTGCAGCGTTTGGTTCTGCAAAAATCACAAGGTTAAGATACCAGGAGGAGAGTTAGTGGCTACATGTTAGCATCCCTCTATCGGCTCTCACCAGATTCACTGAGAATTTCTGAAATGTGTTCAGGGGCCTCAGAAGCGGCTCCAGCTGGACTCTCTCCTGTGCTGCTGCTGGTCTCCTCTGCTTCTGGTACAACAGGTAACAAATCTGAAGGAAAAAAATGTTAAAATGGATGAGAATTACACTCTGTGTAAAAGACAAGCAGGAACAGCATTAAAAAATATATA